>APFE031524366.1:0-44890 GCA_000404065.3 Pinus taeda
TTATTCGGTAAGCTGGCCCCTGGTATGAAATCAATGTGGTGACTAATGCTCCGCTTGGGAGGTAACTTATCCGACAAGTCGTCTACTACTATATCTATAAATTATTCCAACATATGATGTATTTCTATAGGAAAATCTGTGATTTCTATGTGTAACAAAACTGTCCTTGTTTTTCTAACTATAGCATAATTCATCTCATTGTCTTCAACCTGCTTCAAAAATTGTTTTCCATTCATAAGCAACGCCTTTGGTTCATTTACTTCAACTGCCTCTTTCCCCTCTCTGATAGGCACAAGAGTATGCTTAACCCCGTCTTTTTCAAAACTTATAACAATTCAATACCCCATCATGTGTCACTTTTCTGTCATACTGCCAAGGTCTGCCCAATAAGATGTGGCACACGTCCATTGGCATAATGTCGCAGATAATTTTGTCCTTGTAACGTCCTATCTGAAATTCCACTTCACTCTGCTCATCCACCAGCAACTGGTGTCCTTTCTGTAACCATGAAACTCGATATGGAGTGGGGTGTTTCAAACGCTTCAGTCCTAACTTCTCCACCATCTTGACTGACACCAAATTGTCAGTACTTCCGCTGTCAATTATCATTTTACAGCACTTACCTTGCAATTTACAAACTGTTCTGAACAGAGCTTTTCGTTGTGTCTGTTCAATACTCTCATCAACTAGCTTCACCAACACCTTATACAGCACTAAAGCTTCTCCTGTTTCTGGGGCATTTTCTGCCTCTTGAGGAGGTGTTGCTGCTTCCTCTGGCTGCGCCACTGATGTGCCTCGCTATCCAGTTGAATCTGTTTCTGGGCACTCAAAAGAGCGGTGCCCCCACTTGTGGCATATGTAACACTGGTATCCGGTTCCCCTTCCACGTCCATTTCCTCTACCGCGCTGAAACGATCTGCCACCCCTCGTTCCATCTCCTTTTTCTGTTGTTCCCGAAGTTCTTGAACTGCTGGCTTCTTCGATGTTGCTGGCAGTTTGACCCTTGCCATAGGACTGGCCTCTTCCTCTATTAGACCCTCGTCCTCTCCGGGCATTCTGTCTTCGGTTAAGATTTTCCTCTGCTTTAATTGCACTCTGATATGCCTCCTCCGTATTGTTGGGAGACAAAATACTTATTTCATCTAAAATCTCCATCCTCAGCCCATTTACATATCTGGTTGTCCTCTCTGCTGTATCCTCTGTATATCTTGCTCGCAAGTTTACCCGATAAAATTCCTCTGTATATTCTTTCACCATCAGACCTCTCTGTCTCAAGTTCTGAACTTGCCTATGTAACGCAATTTGGTAATCTCTTGGCAGAAATCTGCCCTTCAATTTATCTACCATCCTTGCCCAAGTCTTTATTGGAGGCTTGTTCAACCTCTTTCTCTCAGACTGGACGCTGTCCCACCACAGGGTTGCGTGTCCTTTCAGCTTTGTCACTGCAAACTTGATCCTACAGTCTTCACTAATTTCTTCGCATTCAAAGTACTTGTCCATCTCACTAATCCAATCTAATACAACATCAATCGATAAACTACCATCGTAGGTTGGTAATTCTGGTTTTGGTTTACTATTTGACAATAATACAGACTTCAACAACTTCACTTCTAGCGAGTCACCTTCAGCCCCATCTGCTGCTACTTCTACTTCTTCTTCACTCACATCACCTAACTCTGGATCTCTCCTTCTGCCTGCCTCTACTGCTTCCAATCGAGCAGTAAGAATTCTGAGTTCTTCCCTTAATGCCTCATCTGCCATTCTACGGGCACCTCTGCCTCATCCTCGTTTGCCTATATCCATTTCTCCCAAATCTTTTCAACTCTAACTGCTCTGATACCACTCTGATGGGACCCAGCCCACTTGGTGTAACCTTTTGCACTTTAGAGGTTACAGTTGGATGTTACGTGGCAACGAACCGTCGCTTTTTCCCGCGTTCTGTCGTTGGGTAGCTGTGCATTAACTCAGGGTGTAAATGCGGCAGTCCTTCTGCCTTGGAAAACGATGTTAACCCTAACCTTATGCGATTTCTCGATTATTCTTTGTCATTGTTTCTGTTGGTTCTGAGGGTTTCGAGCTCTGCGTATGGAAGAATGGTGACGGTGATGTATCCTGTTTCTGTTGGCTCTGGATTACGATTTCATGGCTGTTGGTTGTACTTGAGCTTGCTCTGGTTATGGGTGGAGGCCTTATCTGCACATTTGATTGTTTGTCCGCCTGCTTGCAACGATGTTGTTCAGCTCTGGGGTTTTCTTGCTCAGCTTCTGTGTCCAATCTCTGGTAAGTTGTTCTCCCGCTCTGTTACTCTATTTTTGGTTTAGGAAATCGGGCTCTGCATGCTAGTAGTGGTTACTGTAACGAATGGTTGCTTATAAAATGTCTGGTTTCGAATTTGATTTGTTTCGACTCTGGTATTTGGCTTTTGCTATCCCGTTCCTACATATGCTGTTGGTCTTCTAGTCCCTTTGCTTCCGAATCTGGTTTGGTACTGATTCTTGGGTTTATGAATTTGCTGGTAACGATGTGCTATCCATGGCTGAGCGTACAAGAAACAATGGAAAAGCTCGTTCAACCCCTGCTACAGGTAAATAGTCCTTCTTTGATTCAGTGTTTGCGCTCTTCTTGTTCTGGGTCTAACCCCAAGCTGCTCCTCTGGTCTCCAGTTCCCGGTGGCGTTCTCTGGTTTGAAAGTATGGCTCCTCCTCACGCGTTCTCCAGGTGAGGGTTTCCTCTTTTTTACCATTTAGGTTCTGTACTGTTGGTTTAATTTCTTTCGAGGGTTTCGTCCCTTCAGGTTTTGCGAAGGTGCCAGCTCACTTTTGCTTGTCTTTTGCAGGTCTGCTCTGGTGGCCTGGATGGCGCACGTCTCTGTGTTCGATATGTTTGGTAGCGTTAATATGGGTAGGCCTGTAACCTATATTGTCCTGTTGTCTAGAGGTCTCTGTTCTGAATACGGTTCATTTGTTAGTTTACTATTTTATTCTGGTGTGGTTCACGTCCGCCGTTGTCATTCTGGGATGAGTTCCTTGTGTTGGAACACGGCTTCAACGAAACCTTATCTCGAACCTGTGTTCAAACCCTAACGAGGGTTTTATGTTTGATGCTTGTTTGTGGTTGCTGAGTAAGTTTTTTTTTTGACCTTGTCTCGACTGTATCAGTCTCTGTAATATATAAGGGAACTCCACCCTTACGGTTTTGACTATGAAATACTATTTCTGGACAATATAAATGCAAATCATTTTTTTATGAAAGGAAAAGAAATGTGTTATTTGGTACCTGTAACTCTTCGCTTGTGGTTTTGTTACGTTGCTGGCATTTAATTTGTTTGTTGGACTCTTTACTTGTTTGCTGGTCTCGATTAACTGTGCGTGCCCATTCTTCTTCAACTATATCTCCGTGCGCTTGTATGCAAGCGTGATTGCTTGTTTGGTAATGATTTCAACTACAATTCATACTCGTACAGTAGCCATGATAATATGCTTAGTTTACAGTAATGTAAAGTTCTGTTAATTAAGAATGAGAGATCAATCAATAATTTAGGAAATAAGATTGATGGACAGTACTTTTCTAGTACTCTTAAATGCTTGATAATTCTGTTATTCAATTTACTCAACTTGTTCTATGCTTGACTAAAAAGACCCTTTCTTTACATGTATATTTGACTTTTATAGCCTTTGTTCTCAGTTAATGCTTGCAGTTTGTTATCCTTCTGTTACAAAGGCAGTTACATACTTCTGTTCCTATTCGTAACCATAATTGTTTGAACATTTCAAGACTTGTAGAACAATTAAGAGTTATTTTTCCTAATTACGGAAACTACCCTTAAATCGATAATGAAACTAACAGTAATCCTAACTGGAAAAGTAGACCATCTAACTGTTGCTGACTTGTAAAATAAAGTAAACAGAAAAATTATCTTCTGCAAAATTTAACAATTTAGTTTCCCGCTTGTGAACCTGGTTGGAGTCTTTCTGCTTCGTCACTGTGAGCTGGATGCTCCTGCATCAGATATTCCATTAATCATCCATAAAGGACTACTAAACATGTTATTCAAACTAATAGTAGTATTTCAAATAAAATGTCTACCAAGCATGTTATTCATGTAAAATGTTAAACCTGATATATAAAATGAAAGTATACATATTTTGAAGTATAAAATAGAAATTTAAAATAACGAAACTATATTTAATAAAAAACATGATATATAGAATGAAAATATACATATTTTGAAGTATAAAATAAATTTAAAAATAACAACCTATAATTTTAATAAAAAATAAGACTGATACACTTTAAAACAAAAGAGATAGTTTTGTTTTAATTATAAATTTACCTAAATTGAATTTATATTAGTGAAATATATTTATTCAATATAAATTTATGTTCAATGTTTATAAGGTACTTATTATAGATATTTTCAATAAATTCATAGAAAGATAAATTGAAAATATATATGTTTTATATCTTCAAAAAAAAATATTTAATTAATCTATTTTAATTTAATTTATGTTTTTACTTAAAAAATTTCATTTTGTAAAAAAAAATTATTAATCGATTTAATAAATCACTT
This sequence comes from Pinus taeda, assembly GCA_000404065.3. NCBI lineage: Eukaryota > Viridiplantae > Streptophyta > Pinopsida > Pinales > Pinaceae > Pinus > Pinus taeda. The sequence goes on from APFE031524366.1 coordinate 4,571, forward strand.
CTATAATTAATTAGCTAATTAATTAAATTATTTTTAATGTCTCTAAATTTAGAATGGATAAATAAAATGAACATCAAAAATACTTCCATAAACTTGCTGACTAATGCAATTTATTATATAATTAAATGAAATAGTGAAACTGTAAAAAAAATTATGGCATTGTCTAACTATTATATTTTTTTTTGGAGATTTTAGCTCAATCCAAAAGATTTTTTTTGTCAAATCTTCATTTATTTTGTTTAAACTAGGTTTTTTTTTGTCAAAGATTCTCGATTTGTCAGGAACTTTTGGTCGTTATGGGGACTCATGGACACCAAGTTGAAAAAGAGTACAAAATAACATCCACTAATCAATGGTGAGATAGAATTAGTGAAAAAAACGGTAGTATATATTATTCATGGTTATTGCAACAAACATCCTAAGCTTGAGGATGAACACTTACACTACATTCAACATGCTTATAACTAGGCAAAGCATTCATCGACTCAAACATCTCCATTTGAGGCATGCTTTGGTTACTTACCAAAATATCCTTTACATTTTATCTTTGAGAGGGATGTTTTTATTGATGGTCATAGTGACAATGATAAGGAAAAGAAATTCATTAAGCAGGTTCAAATGGTGCATCAAATCGTTCAAGAATGGTTGGAGAAGAGCCAAGCCAAGTACAAGGCAGGGAATGATAAGCATCATGTTAATAACAACTTTCAAGTTGGAGATGAAGTTTGGCTTTATATTAGAAAAGAGAGGCTTAAAGAATAAGGTAAAAAGCTGAAACCAATAAGGTATGGAAATATTAAGGTTTTAGAAAATATTGGTAACAATTCCATCCATTCGAATTTGCCTCCTTATATGAAAATGTATGCAGTTGTTAATGTTAAGAATTTGAGATTATATGAGCCTTCTTTCGTTGATGATTAAGGAGAGCATGTTTAGATTCCTTTAATAGAATATTTCTCTCCATAATATCTTGAATAATTGCAATAGGATACTATCCTTGACAGAATGACAAGAACTTCAAAATGAGGGAATGTGGAGTACCTTCTTGTTGGTCTCAAAGGCACAAATCCAGGAAAAGCTAAATGGATTGAGGTTGGAAGGGCGAGGAAATTGTACCCTCATCTATTTGTTAACTTAAAGTAATTTTTTTGAGGTCTAAAAACTTCCAACGGGGAGGGCTAATCCAAGGGATCAATTTAGTGCTCAAAATTCAAAATGTCCAAAAATTCTTGAAACCTATACGAGTGTGTATATATCGACAACCTGAATCCAACACATCTTGTTTCACTCAAAACTGATATCATATGATCTCAATATCATGTTATAATCAAATTTCCAAACAACTAAAAATTTTGTAATTGGGCTCAAAGTACGCCTAGTGAGCAGTCGATACACTGACTAGGAAAGTAATTCAATATTTGACTATACAATTTGGTCCAATGGTGATTGACAAGTGTCATTTTTTAATGGTTTGTGAGTGGTGGATTTTCATTGGTTTAAGGTTCGTTGACTTGGTCCTATGAGGGAGAGCTGCATGGGCCAATTACTAGCTACCACTGCCCTCTTGTTGGCATTTTAAAAAAATGTTAAGGAAGAAAGTTTCCCATGGGAATCAAACTTGTTACCAAGAAACAAGAAACAACAAGCCTCAACCAACGTGCTACATAATGTGACTTAACCATATGGTGGTTTGGTTTGTAATTAAGTTTTATGCACAAAGGTTGTGGAGTAAGGGGCTAGGGCTAAGCCCTAACCCATTGAAACACTACACACTAGAGGACCATGGGGAAGGGGGCCTACGGCTAGTTGTTATCCCTTGCCCATAGTCATGGTGCCAGCCTCGGTGCCACACCATAATACCACACTAGACCAGAAGCAAACAACCTTAACAGAGTTAAATGGTGGCTAGCCCCGGGTCACAAGACCCATCGCATGAATGCAAGCAGAGGGAAAATGGGGCCAACCCCAAGACACATGTCCTGTTATATGAACTTATCATCGAATAGTTGGAATGCGCCCAGAATGTAGCACTCAATGCAAGAATATAGCGACAAGGCCTAGTTCTATGTGGCATATGAGACCATGTGTTTTTTGTTGGTTGCCCAGCCTATGGGTGTGGGAAGTTAGCACTGACCCCTGAGCACGTGGCCCCCATCTGACCTCATTTTTTAGAAACTAGGCATTAGTGGACAAGTTATCTCTCTAACTATTTTTCCTGATGGGCCATATTGTAGGCCCAATTTGCATGAAATTTCTGAGTTTGTGGTCCTTAAGCTACGTTTGGGTTGAATTGGAGGATGGTTAGTTATGGAAATTGGGGAAAACTTGTAACATACATACTTTCTCAATTTTTCACCATGAGCTGCAAAGAGAACCCAAATGGTGTTTTTGACATTTTTGGATCCATTGTGTTAGTTTCAGTCTCTGTAGCCTTCCTCCAGTGATCAAACTTGCTCTTACAAAGTGATTTTAAGGTGTCAAGGTAAAATTTTGTCATTTGAGTGAGTCTTCAAGCAAAATTTGGTCACTAGGCATTAGGTCTAGGGTTTGCTTTTAATTGTGTCAAATTTCTCCAAATGACGGTCCATGTCACCATTCAGCTGAGTGTACTATCATACAGAGGGTTTTCATCATCATGCCAGGTTCTAATGGGTCATTTTACACCTTGTTCATGATTTAGTTGTGCCTAGGTAAGGTTCATTTCCCTCTCATAGGGTTTTGAAGGCAATTTCTCTTGGATGGTAAAATCATCAGTAAAACTTGTATCCTGATGTTCATATACCTTCTCCTATCCATAATGTACCTTATTAAACACTTCCCATTATTAAAATCTCCCAAATTCCTCATTTTCACACAAACCCAAGTTTCTTGCTACAACTTGGCAATTTTCTAGGCTAGGCCTATGTTTTTCCCTTTTGGACCCCTTCCCCTCACTCAATCTCTGAAATTCCACTTTCCCCTGCTTCCTAACATCCCTCCCCACCTCCAAAAATTTTCTCAAGAATTTAGAGGCCCATTATCCCCTTCATCTCAATTCATTTCGACAAATCCCTTGTTCCACACATCGGGATAGGTTTCACTAAAATGATGTTTCTGAGAAATAAAAGATGAACTTGGGAAAAATGTGAGAGATTTTTGTCCATGATAGGCCAAGGAAGAAAAACCTCCTTCACATTTTACACAGGTGTCATGGTTTTACAGAGATGTCAAAAATACCGCTGCCTCAACATAAATGAATGCACCTCTAAAGTGACCTTGGAAAAATCAAGTTTTCTCCTACCTTGGTTGGCCAAATGACTTTCTTTATGAGTCAAATGATAACTAGACATAAAGATATTTCCAATGAGAATTCATGAGCTCAATTTGGAGTTAAGGAACACCTTCAAAAGTTGACTGCAACAGCACTCTACTTTGAGGCAGCCTCATTTGGCACTTTTTGACCAGTCTTGGGAGGTTTTATTTTTTGAGAGGGAAAATGAACTCCAAATTGAAAAATTCCAGTTGGGCTGGAAATTACATGCAAAGAGCTTTCCAACGCGCTATCCTACGGCTAATTTCGAGATAGCAAATGCATCCAAAACTCTTCTGGAAAAATCACGACGCATTGGGCAGGTGGCGCAACACATAGGGGAGGTGCGGTGCATTGGGATGTGATTTCCAGTGCAAAAATACACTAGCACGGCGCATATAAAGGGTGCATCGCATTGGGTTTGATGCACAACGTACACAGCCAAGAATCCCGAAAACTTCCAAATTTTCTCCAAAATCACCTAAACCGCATGGATCACCATTGATGCAAGTAGCTTGAGCTTCTCTCGTATTTTTTTATCAAATATTGATGGTTGTTTGATAGTGTTTATTGCATGGGGAATGTACAAACTACAAACCCTACTTCTTCAAAGTTGCCAAAAGGAGATTTCTGCTAGGGTTTTGAGTTGACTATTTTGCTACCAAGTATCCCCCTTACCTCATCACTCCCTAATTCCATACTCCCCTTGTTTCCCTATTCCCCAAGTTCACACACCCCCTAATTCACTAAATCACTAATACCCCTTTCCCAAAGTCCCAAAATCAAACTCTTAAACCCTAGTCCCATAAAAAAATTCCCAAACTACTTCCTAACCCCTTTTCCCTTAACTAAGCCCTCCATAACAGTCCCTAGATCCCTCACTACTTTCCCTCTCCATAGTCCCTATATCACTATTTTCCCTTGGTGGCAACAGTCAAGACACATCATAAAATCACCTATTTCTCATCAAGACAGTTCATTCACTAGTAGAAATGGCATCTGATCTGTCATATTATCATGAAGAAGAGACACACAATGGCTCTGCCACAGAGGTACATGCACCCAAGGGGCCTCATACAGGTGACAAAAACATAAAGAAAAATCACCAAAGTGGCCCAAAGGAAGCCTAAATTAGATGACACCCATTCAGCAGGAGATAGAGGCTCATCGAGAGATTTGGCTTGAGAGGATAAACCTTCATCTTGAGAAGTTGTTGGCGAAGGCAAACAAGGACAAGGACATGATCAGGCACATGAAAAATTATTATTAGGCACGAACTCATGTTTGCAAAGCGAGGATCAAAATCTTGAATGAAAGACTAAGGAGGGCACTAAAACGACACAAAAGGGAGGATATACTCCAAAGCCTCTTGGGCTAAGCATGATACTTGATGAGGCACCTTCAGTCCAAATTTCAAGGAATTTGGAGAAAATTTTGTCATTTTTGAGTTTTTTGGTCACAAAGCAGAGTCTTCTGCCCAACGCGTAGCGCCACTTGGCATGCGCTTATGATTGGGACATATTCTAGAGGAAAACTTGATATTTTTGGGTTTTTTATGATAAATTATGCATGCTCAGCAATGGCCGAGAGATTTCATCAAGTTCTGGGTGGCCTAAAGGGTTAAAAACACCTTGAAAATGGCCTTTCTACCACTTTTTCCACACACAGGAAGCAGTCTTGGGCATTTGGATATTTGGAAGGGAAAATGGACACCAAAATCCAGAACTTCCACTTGGGTTGGAAAGTAGACATGCAGGGCTGTCAAACAAGCTATCATGTGCTCAATTTGGACTTCGGGAAGGGCCTCAAAATCAGCCTCAAAGTTGTGCTACGCATATAGATTTCACGCACGGCGCATAGGGAAATTTAGCCTATTTTTCACTCAGCAGCTCAGAATTTCGCCTAGTCTTGGCCAGTTTTACTTTTTCATGTAACTCTTGATTTATCTTGATGTAATTTCATGACCATGATGTAATTTTGGCACATTTTTACTTGTCTTAGTAGATTCATTCACCAAAAGGTGAAATGTGAGTGAATGAATCAATTTCCTAGCATATAGAGGCAAGTTGTTTCATTGCCTATTTTTCAGTTCTTTGTTTAGATATGGTTGAAACAGCTCCTAGAATGATGATCTCAACCCCTAGAGGCATCAAAAGGAGTTAGGCTTGTCTATATCATGTAATTTCTCAGTCATTTTTAGGGTTGGACACTTGGGATTGCTTGGCACTCCATTGTACATTTGATTTCTACATTTTCGGCAAAGGAAAGACAAGGGTTTTGCAACACTTGTTGGGATCCATGTGGCTTTGTGTTTTGATGGTGTTTTTCTTCATGCAATTGTAAGTTCATTGATGTTTATGTATGCCATTTCCCTTCTCTTTGCTTCTGAATTTAAACAAATTGAGTGACAAAGGTAGAATTCATGAGTTTGTTGTGCTCTACCTTTTAGTTTTGTTTAATTTTCAATGTTTTCTTCAGTTTGAAGAGGATTCCTGATAGCTTCTTGACCTCTTCAGCTCCTCAGCAGTCATTTCTATCCATTCATTTAATCTAAAGCATCAAAACTACTGCCTAACTTTCCCCAACTGGAACTCTGCAAAAATTTGGCCTCATCCCCGGACCCAAATTTGCCTTTCCCTTTTTCCAACAAAAACCCCCAAAAAACTCAAGTTAAATCCTTGCACTTCATACCTAGCCTAAGATTAGTTTTTTAGTTCAACCATCTCAAGCCGCATCTAATTATCCTTCACTGAGATTGACTCAGAGAGAGCCCTCTCCTGTCATCGTAGTAGCTACAAGGCTAAGCGTGGTTTGATGTGGACCTAGAAGCTTACCATTTCAGCCTGAGGTAAATCTAGGCTCTAACATAGTGGCGATTCTGCTGGCGATCAAAATTTTATTTGTTTGTTTGTGTTCTTTCTTTATCAACTACATATGGAGCCTCAAGTTAGCCAAGTAGCCTTCGAAATGCTCTTGCTTTGCATTAGCGAAAGTAGATGAAAGCTGCTTTAGTCAATCTCCGGTCTAGTTTATAACTTGAACATCTCATCTAAACAATCACCCCAGTACATGTATCAAGTTCAAATATGATTGTTGATGGTGGAAAACGATTAAACAAAGCAAGGCTGAAATCATTCACTTGGAGATCCCAAATCATTTTCGAGATCAGATCCAAAGACTCCATTGGAGGATGAACCTAACCAACAGAAACATAAAAGGACAATATGGAAATATCAGGTATTCAAGTTCGAATTTCATCCAAGACATTTTTTTCTTTGCTATAAATTATTTCTTCTCTTTTCCTGAGAATGTCAACAAGGCTTTGCAAAGTATACTATGTTTGAGAAGAAATCCTTGGCTTACCTTTTATTCCTTCCCTTTGAAGATTGTAAATACCAAAGATTTGCATGCCTTTGAGCTTGATCAAGACCCTTCTTCTGAATCTTGTGATGACCGTCTTCAAATTGATGAGCCCCAAGAGACCAAGACTGATTCTATACTTTCTGTACATAACCCTATACCTTGTAAAATTCCAGATCGATACAAGCCTCTGATTTTACCTCCTATATCCCATGCTTTCCCTAAAAATCATGATCTATATCTACCAAGATTTGACGGTGAATGCGACAACGTCACTGCTGAGAGACATGTTTTGAATTTTGAGTCTTTTCTTGATCTTTTTGAAGTTGATGAAAAAGATGTCAGTATTAGTCTTTTTGATCTTTATTTGCAAGGAAAAATCAAGAGTTGGTTCAAAACCCTGCCTGATGCAAGCATCTGAGATTTCCAGTAGTTCGTCAAAGTTTTCCTTGACAGGTGGATGGTAAGACAAAACCCTTTCTTGATTACAGAAGAGTATAACCAGTTGAAAAGACAACTAGGGGAGACAGTACAACAATTTCTTGCCATATTTAACCAAGTTTATTATTTGATGCCTATTAATATAAGACCTCCTCCTGGATCCGCTCTGTTGGACTACCCAGATGTCTTTGATCCGGAACTGGAGTTTCAGCTAAGAGAATGGAATCTTGCAACACTTGAAGAGATGCAGAACAGTGCAATAGATGTAGAGGCTCATTTGTTGATCCGAAGGGCAAAGTTAAAGGAAGAAGAGATGAAAAACATAGATCTGGAGGAATCGACATCTTTATAGATAAAGCTTGATATTTTGGCAACTGCAGTAGAAGATATGGTGCGGAAAATCACTGCAAAAAATGAAAATGACATTCATGAACAAGTTGCTGATCCAAAACATCTTCTTTCTGATCTTAGTTGTCATAGATCTAGTAATGATTGTTTTATAGATCATCTTGGAGGAGAGTTGTTGATATGACATGTATGCTTGATGGTGTCTTTTATACTGATAATTTGCCTCATTTTGATCAGTATGACGATGATTATGTTCTCCAAACAGAAGTTAATCTTACAGACAAATCAACAGCTAGTTTATGGGAGGAAGAAGTTCACTTTTAGTAGCTCGAGTATAGTAATCAATCAATTCATATTAGCCACGACAATGACGTGGAAAGTGCAGCAAATTTTGAAGTGAAGGGTATTTTCCTTTTTGTTTTGCTTTGTTTCAGTTCATTAGAGACAACATTCATGCAATCAGAAATCAACTGTCGACAAGTCTTGATTTGGACCATATTGAGAGCAATGAAAACCTCGTTCACGACTTCTCATATCCAGATTTACAGCCCCCGAATGCCATTGATTGTCAAGTTGCAGATGAAGACTTGGAAACTAGCACATATGATCAGATGATGCAAGATGATTTCGTACCATTTTGTTTTGAATCATTTCAGTTTTTGAAGTGTGAATTTCATAGTAAATCTTCAAATGAACAGTTTGTAGGAAATCAACAATCTCTCAGTTTTAATGTTGAGGATGAGACAGATAGCAAAATTCTTGAGCAAGTTTTTAATGAGAAATCTTCCATTGAAATGATTGGTGAAATCATTTTGGATACAAAACCCTCCCTAGCACCAGATTTGCAGCCACCAAACGCAATTGAAGGTCAGATTACAGATGAAGGCGTGGAATCTGAAATACTTGATTTAATGATGAAAGAGGATTTTATACCCTTTTGTTTTGAAGCATTTCAGTTTATAAGGAAAAATCTTCATAATATCTCTAAGGAAAAAGATGAAAATCCAGTAAGATGTCATACAGTTTTAATGGATACATCACAACAGTCTTCTCAAATTTTTGGTGATCATATTGCTCGTGTGTTGGATGATGTTTGCTATAAAAGTTCTTCCCCATTGGCTAACCATGTGCCAGATAAGAATGTTGATAATAATATTATTGAAAAGTTGGCTTCATTGTCTTGTTTAACAGATTTTTCATTAAAAAGTCCATATCAAGGTTTGCAGTGATATGAGGAGATTGATAAAGGAGACTTTTGTTCTATTTGGAATCACCAACAGAGTTTGGTTATTCACAAAATTGAGGATCCTTTTGGCAGCTCACTACTATCACCAAAGAAAGAAAGCACAGATGTGAGGAAAATTTTAATATCCAGCTATGCAGATTACTTGGAACATAGCAGTAATGTGTTAATGGAAATCAATAGCTATGATTATGAAGATCCTTTTGCAGTATGCTTGAAGTCATCCAGCGAATTAATATTTTGCAAGTTTATCACCAGTCCACTTGATTCCGAGTTTCCATGGGAGTTGCCTTTCGATTCTTCCCTTTTCTTATGCATCACAAAGCATTGAGAAGAAATCAAATAACAGCCAAGATTCTAACATGGTTGCACTGGCTCTTTCCTTTCACTTGATCTGGTAGTGAAATAGAACAGTTAGAGTAGGTTTTGATGAATAAGCTCCATTTTGAGCATATTTTCTAGTTTGTCGATTGTGTTTAAGTATCGAGTCAGTTTTTAATTGAGTGAGAGTCAATTTGTGTCATCAAGTCATCAGTTTTCAATCATGCATTTTAGCTTGAGTTTTTGATTCCATGCCCAATGGATGAAGGCATTGTCTGCTTTCCAAAGATCTGTAGTTCTTGGTACCTCCAAGGAGTTATCATCCCCATTGGAGCCAATGCTAGTGTCAGTCTTTGCAACCTTCCTCCAGTGATCAAACTTGCTCTTACAAAGTAATTTTAAGGTGTCAAGGTCAAATTTTGTCATTTCAGTGAGTCTTCAAGCAAAATTTGGTCACTAGGCATTAGGTCTAGGGTTTGCTTTTAATCCTGTCAAAGTTGTCCAATGTCGGTCCATGTCACCATTCAACTGAGTGTGCCATCATATAGAGGGTTTTCATAATCATGCCAGGTTCAAATGGGTCACTTTACACCTTGTTCATGCTTCAGTTGCGCCTAGGTAAGGTTCATTTCCCTCTCCTAGGATTTTGAAGGCAATTTCTCTTGGATGGTCAAATCATCAGTAAAACTTGTATCCTAATGTTCATATACCTTCCCCTATCCATAATGTACCTTATTAAACATTTCCCATCACTAAAATCCCCCAAATTCCTCATTTTCGCACAAACCCTAGTTTCTTGCTATAACTTGGCAATTTTCTAGGTTAGGCCTGTGTTTTTCCCTTTTGGACCCCTTCCCCTCACTCAATCTTAGAATTTCCACTTTCCCTTCCTTCCTAACATCCCTCCCCACCTCCAAAAATTTTCTCAAGAATTTAGAATCCCCTTATCCCCTTCATTTCGACAAATCACTTGTTCCACAGATAGGGATAGGTTTCACTCGAATGATGTTTTTGAGCAATAAAAGATGAATTTGGGAAAACTGAGAGAGTTTTTTTCCACAATAGGCCAAGGAAGAAACACCTCCTTCACTCTTTACACAGGTGTCATGGTTTTCGAGAAATGTCAAAAATATCGTTGCCTCAAGAGAATTGAATGCACCTCTGAAGTGACCTTGGGAAAATCAAGTTTTCTCTCATCCTTGTTGGCCAAATGACTTTCTTGATGAGTCCAATGATAACTAGACAGAATGTTATTTCCAATGAGCTATCATGTGCTGAATTTGGAGGTGAGAAACACCTTCAAAAGCTGACTACAACAATACTCTACCTTGAGGCAGCCTCATTTGGCACATTTTGACCAGTATTGGGAGATTTGATTTTTAACAGGAAAAATGAACTCAAAATTGAAAAATTCTAGTTGGGTTGGAAAGTAGACTGAAATACCTTTCAAACGAACTATCCATCGCCTAATTTGGACACAGGGAAGGCCTCCAAACGTCTTCTGGAAAAATGACAATGCATTGGGCAGGTGGCGCAGCGCATAGGGAAGGCACGGCGCATTGGGATGTGATTTCGAGTGCAAAAGTACACTGGCACGATGCATATAAATGACGAAGCGCACTGGGTTTGATGTGTGGCACACACAGCCAAGAAGCCTGAAAACTTCCAAATTTGCTCCAAAATCGCTTAAACTGCATGGATTGCCGTTGATGCAAGTAGGTTGAGCTTCTCTCATAGTTTTTTATCAAAGCTTGATGGTTGTTTGATGGTGTTTATTGCATGGTGAATGTACAAACTACAAACCCTACTTCTTCAAAGTTGCCAAAAGGAGATTGCTGCTAGGGTTTTGAGTTGACTATTTTGCTACTAAGTATCCCCCTTACCTCATCACTCCCTAATTCCATACTTCCCTTGTTTCCATATTCCCCAAGTTCACACACCCCCTAGTTCACTAATTCACTAATACCCCTTTCCCAAAGTCCCAAACTCAAACTCTTAAACCCTAGTCCCATACAAAAATTCCCAAACTACTCCCTAACCCCTTTTCCCTTAACTAAGCCCTCCACAACAGTCCCTAAATCCCTCACTACTTTCGCTCTCCACAATCCCTATATCATTGTTTTCGCTTGGTGGCAATAGTCAAGGCACATCATAAAATCACCTATTTCTCATCAAGATAGTTCATCCACTAGTAGAAATGGCATCTGATCCGTCATATGATCGTGAAGAAGAGACACACAGTGACTCTCCCACAGAGGTACATGCACCCAGGAGGCCTCATACAGGTGACAAAAACATAAAGAAAAATCGCCAAGGTTGCCCAAAGAAAGCCTAAACGAGATGACACCGATTTAGCAGGAGATAAAGGCTGATCGAGAGATTTGGCTTGAGAGGATCAACCTTCATCTTGAGAAGCTATTGGCAAAGGCAAACAAGGACAAGGAAATGCTCAGGCACATGAAACCAGCTCACAAAAAATAGAAAAGATAAGTCAACGCCTTAGAATTCAGCCTCCTCGAGGCAGCAACCACCTTTACATTACACAAATGAACAATTCATAGATAATTCAAATGATAAAATCTCTTTTCTATATATAGGAGTCTAAGGGGTCACAATATAACCAAGCCGACCTAACAATAATAATATAAAGGCACAAAAATAACAATAGAGGGATACAACGAAAATAGTAATGGGAGAATCACTAGTATTATAGGGACCTAACATGACCCTCTCCTTCAAAAACGTGTTGCCCTCAATGCTTGAGTAGTTCTGGATAATTTTGTATAAAATTCTCATCCTCGCATGTAGAATCTTCAACGGGTAAGTTCTTCCACTTGATGAGATACTCTGAAATTGATTGATTTCATAGTTGTCGAGTTCTTGTTTCTTGGGCTGTTTCAGGTTCCAATATGATTTTTCCTTCCTCATCAAGTTTTGGAAATATTGTTTGAACTGGAAACTTGTCACCTATAACCTTCTTTAAGCATGAAATATGGAAAACTTGGTGCATTCGCGAAGCTGCAGGAAGCTCCAATTTGTTTGCCATAGTACCTATCTTTTGCAACACCTTGTATAGACCATAACACTTTGGTGATAATTGATTATCCTTCTTAGCTTGTTTGAGGGACACTTGTTTATATGATTGTATTTGTAGGAATACCCAATCACATACATCAAAACTTCTTTTGCTACAATGTTGATATGCTTATTATTTCATTCTATTCTGAGATTCCACTGCTTGAACCTTAGAATTCTCTCTTAAATATGATGTGATGGATGGTGGATGACATTCGTAGAGTGTCATAAATGGGGTCATTTTTGTTCTAGTATGGAAGGAATTGTTATACCACCATTCAGTGAGAGACAACCATTTGACCCATTGTGTCTATTTATTAGATACAAAGAAACAGAGATATCCTTCCAAACATTTGTTTACTATCTAAGTTTGACCATCAGATTGAGGATGATAAGATGATCTATGAGCTAACTGAGTACCAAGACAAGAAAATAATTGTGTACAAAAATTTCTAGCGAAAATAGGATCTCTGTCACTTGCAATAATCTTTGGGATTCCATGTAGCTTTTGAATTGTTTCCATAAATGTAGTAGAAACTTTACTCACTTTAAATGGATGAGATAATGCACAAAAGTGTGTATACTTGGTAAGTATGTCAACTATCACCATGATAACACTCTTTCCTTCAGACTTGGATAAACCTGTGATAAAATCCATTGAAGCCTCCTCCCAATGTTGACTTGGAATGGATAAAGGTTGTAATAGTCCCGGGGTCTTAATTGTTTCAACTTTATTATTTTAGAAAACCAAAAATTCCGCCACAAACTTTTGAATATCCAATTTAAGTCCATCCCAAAAAAAATCCTTCTTATCCCTGTGGTAGGTTTTTAGAAATCCTGAGTGCTATCCTAAGGGAGAGGTGTGCAATTCCCTAAGAATATTTTGTTTGAGTTGGGAATTCTTACATAGGTATAACCAATCCTTGTACCATAACGAATCACTTTTCTAGCTAAATGTATCAGATGTACTGAGATCTTGTTGTATCTTTTGAATGAGTGCAGACACTTTCTCATCATTCTTTCATTCATCCCTTGCTTCAAAATCAAATAATTAGTTGTATGGTTAAGAACATAACTTAAGGAAATTAATTTATGCTTAAAAGATCCCAATAAGGGATAGAGGATGTGAATAAAAACAAGTCTTTTATAAAACTAAATACCTTAAAGTTGTCTTTCAATTTTAATGTGGTTGTGTTGACCAACTCACATGCAAAGTAATGATGTAAATTACTTTGGATATTGTTTGTCAATAGATGAATAATTTTAGTAATAAAATGTTCCAATTACACATTTCTTAAGGAAACAAAACCTTATCAGGGCATTATGCGTAAGTAAATAAGCATGCATAGTTTGGAACTTGAGGGATTCTAGTTAAGTAAGTTAATATCCTAACCTAGATATGCAAGAGGCATAAAGAACATATCAATTCATGGGATGAGATTGTGAAGTGGGTGTAGAGATATAATACAATATATTGTATAAAAGGCATCATGCATTAATGATGATCAACATCTTCTTAACCAAGTAAGGTATACTTGGAAATTGAACATGATGGGATTGATGCATTAGAATAATTCAAGGTGGCCTAATGATTGTTGCATAAACCATGAATTCATAATAGATCTCTTGGTTTAAGGGTGATTTAAGGCACTAACATGTAAATACCCTTGGGTCACACCTTGCATAAAAATTTAAAGGGTGTGAAGTGATGAATAATATAGATTTCACTTATAACCTCCATATGGAAGATATATGCAGATACATATTATTTATTGAACGAGATCATACCTTCACGGAAGTATGCATGACCAACAATATGTAGAGGTATAAAAAGGGAAAATGGTTAATCATATGACATGATTTGTTAAGAAATAACCAAATTTGTTCTGATGATCACGAGACTTCAAATATCTATGATAGACTTAGTATCATAGTCAATATTCTACCTTATGGTACATTTAATTGTTGTTAAAACCTGGTACAGGTGACAGATTTAATCCCAACACTGAAAGCATGGGTATGATTGAGTTATAATGTCCATGATGACAGTTATGATACTATTATTACGTGACATTTGGAATTGATTTACACATGACATGAAACTTTGTTAATTACATAGATGAACAGTGATAAATGAATGTTGGTATGGTACTAACATGGTGGAAAAAAGATTGTGGATAAAGTTTATGTCATGTAGGTGATACCATGAGGATGGTATTATAGGCTGTACCACAGCTAGACAATGTACAATAGTAACTATAGGATCCTATAACTACATATGTTACAAGTTTGAAAAATGAAATGTATATTGGTGTGTATAACATACCTTGTCTGTAGGTGTGCAGTAGTCATTAGATGGATGTTTGGTCAGGTAAACAAACCTGGGAATTAACTAGAAGAAGGAAAGTAAGTTTGGTATAAGTAATTATGGTTAATCGCAGTTTGGCATACATACAATATGTGTATATGAATATATATTATGATGAGAAATAATCTTTTATGACTTTGCAGGCATAGTAATGTGGAAAATATGCTAATTGATGTATTGTATGCAAAGAGATTGCAAGAAGCAGGTGTTTGACAACAACACAAAGGCTTAAAATAATGTGAGCAGAGGACATGCATTCTTGATAGAAAATAAATGACAAGAAATAGTTGCTTTAATAGTAACATATTATAATATTTATCATAGTTAAGCTTTTCATCGAGAAATTAGCGCAAATGATTTGAAAAAAATGTGTGATGGGTAGCTATGGAAGGAGAGTTGTTGGGAGCACTCCTTGTGGCATATGTACATTGGAAATATTGCATTAGATGTCAGAGTCATGAAGCTATTGACTTGAAATGAGCTACCTGTTAATGAGGACATGATGCAATGATACACTGAGGATGGTGTAAAATTTAAGGGGGGGAGTATGTAACACCCCTCCCTAGTGTACTATCTTACCGTAAACCTAATCTACGTTAAAGCTAGGTTTGATACCATCTTTTGTGGGTTAAATTATGCAAAACATAAGATGAGGAAAGCTAGGTGATATGTAATATGAAAAGAAAATTTATTTTTAAATAAATTAATAAAATAAATCACTTGGAGGGTGGAGCACCAAGGGAGAGGAGATGATTGCCAAATCCCATAAGGAATGTGATAGAGATGAATCTTTCATGATAAGCTTCTAGATGTGATTCTAGAAAAGCTTGGATGGATTGTATATCCATCGGATGGATGGGAGATAAAGATCCATTGGACATAAAATATTTGCAGGAGATAAAGGCAATCTTATATGTGGAAAAGTGTTGTGGGAGATAAAAACAAGCTTTTTCGGATAAGACCTAGGAAAATAGAAAAAATCCGTAAAGCGAGACGCCGCTAATGGTAACTAAATCATGAAAGAGGGTATTAAATAACTAGTGCATCGATCAATTGAGACAGTTTATCCTTGGCAAGGTCTCCAGCTCGGGGGGAATCAGAGGTGATTCATGGCTATGTTGTGGTGCTCCTCCCTCCAAGCAAGGTTTAGATGGTGTCACTTGCATGGAATGTATTGTATGATGTTTTTTTTCCTGGATATTGCTTCAATTCTTTCAGCATATATGTTTAGTTATAGGTGCGATGATAATTATACATGATAAATGATTTAGGTTCAATTGAGACGTTCTAGTTCTTTACTCGTATTGTGTAAGATATATGTTGATGATACTATCTGTGTTCCTGTAATTCATTTCACTCTTATGCATGTGGATGAATAAAATGTCAAATGAGTCTAAATCTAATCATCATTATGGTGAAGGAACATAGTTTGTATTTAATGTTATATTACGTCTCTAAGAAGATAATGGGTAGATGACATAGATACATGCATTTCATGGTATAGTCTATGATAGTTCAATTAATATTACATGTGTACTCAAGGAGGCTAGCTAAGCCCTCCTACCTATCGTATAAGAGTTGAGTAAGTCTACTGAAATATGATTCTCATGCATGGTTGGGCTAACTACTTGAGTTTAGTTAATAATGGCAGCAAACATAAACAATGAATGTTAGGGATTACATGACAGGGCTAGTTTCCTTCTACAAATTTATAAGATCATGCTTAATGATGGAGCTCACTAATAGGGTTCATGAAGTGAATCAGATTAACGCACTAATGCATGTGGTTGAATTCTAACTGTAATGAGACTATATCCCAAGTTTAAGGGGCCTTGGGGCAAAATTCTTGAGTAGGGTAAGGACGTTCATTACAGGTCACATCCTTTTCATAGCAATGAAGTCCCTTGACTAACTATTCGAACTTGTAAATGATACACCAAATTTTACATGCATTCAATTCCAATTAAAATTGGGAAATGACACTAAAATATTTTTGCTGGCTACATCAGCTAACTCACTTGTAATTTAGATTTCTCATTTTTATAGGTTTTCTTAATGTTTATGTTGTTGGAAATGGAGGAGGAGACAAAGCAAAAATAATTCAAACGAAACAAATGAGCTGTTGCTCTTCTATTGATCACACAAGACATGATGATTACAATGAACCTGGTGAAGGGTATTTAAACCTTTTTTAGTAGACACTCACATAAAATATCTTCACATCCAACTACATGTAATCACACACTCAAAGTCGTCTATCACTTAACTCGTCTTCACTCAACACTCAAACACTCAACCACTCAATCACTCAGTTAACTGACTCTCTATGTTTAGCTAACTCCACATGCGGGTGTAATTACAATTTCTAACACTACCCCTTAATTACGACTGTATGACTCAACATGAATTAACTATCACATAAACATGCATGCTGGTCTATGTCTCAGCTAGGCTTACAATGACTCAAGAATTTTACAATTTCGCATTTTCTTTTTCTCTGCTTCCAAATTCTATATCCTCGAAATTGCTTCATTCTTTGTTGAAGTTTCTTGTTGTAGGCTTTATTCACTTGTTTTTGTTGCAATTTTTCTTTGAATTATTTTGAACTTGTTTTGAAAAACAATTGGATCATGCCTTCTACACCTTCTTCTTCCAATATTTGTTCAACCATAGCGTGCTACCAAAACATTGCATCCTCAAACTCTCTTCTTTGTTTTGCTTCTTATGCTTTATATTCATGAGTTTGACTCGATTCAATTTTCCATATTGGTTTATGAATCTATTCTTGAATGAGCTTCAAATCTACATGAAACTTATTAACAACTTTTCTTTCAAATTCTCTGCCCATGCTATTACGAACACTTGCATAATATGACTCTTTTCAGTGAGAGTTTCCTGCTCTACATTTACCTTCTTTTCAACTACATGGAGGTTTCCTTCCACTGTTATGGTGTTAGTGGATATTCTCACAAAAAACTCTTCAATCACTTTATCCTATTGTTGATCATCAACTACTGCTAGATGACATACTGCTTCATGAGCAACTCCAACTGCTTCATATATTGCTACTATAGTGGGAACTTCAACCTTCAACATTTCATCAAACATTGTGCTTACCATATTGCCACAATCAATCCCTATTTCAAAAAAGAAGCCACACATATCATCAATATAATGTTGATCCACACTATGGTGGGATATCCCAGCATGCTTGTTCTCATTGTCAATTTCATTGAAAATTTCAACTTCACCAAATCCATCAACTGTGGTTGGATGCACCAATTCACATATAACTTCAGAGTCATCATTCACATGTGTCTCATCATAGTGGGATTCACCATCATTTGTATCATCCACATTACCGTGGAGTCCTTGAGCATTTATTCTCTCTTGCTCTGTCTCACACACAGAGGCTATTGCTTCTCTCTCTGCAATCTTTGTTGCCTCTTCTTCATCCATATGCATGCTTTCATAATGGGTTTCAATTTTATGGTATTGACAACCATCATCCTCTTTTGAGTGAGGTTATCCAAGCTTTGTTTTCCTCTCAAAGTCTTGCTCATATACTCCAAATCTGCGGCCGACTTCTTTGCTTGTGACATAACCTCATGTTGCATGTCACTCCCCCTTACACCAAACTCTACTTCCAGGAACTTCCATGCTTCGTTGGAAGTTGTAGCTTTTGCTACCTTGCACAAACACTTCTCATCCAATACGTGTTTTATAAAATTCAATGCTAAAGCATCACATATTTTATCATATGGGTTATTATATTCGTATTCAATTAACTCTCTAGCTCGAAGAAAAGTTAACATATTCATAACTCAATGATCAAAATATTCACCTGTAAACATAGGAGGTGGTAACATATCAAAGCTACACTAATCACAGTCGATTTTTTCCTTGCCTTCTGCTAGAATTCTCAGTTCCTCAGTTGTGGCTTAAACCCCTCTTCTTGTTGATTTTTTTCTTAATATGCTTCACTTGCGCTTTGCTACCCACCACTACAGTTTTTCATTTATCTTATAGTTTCTTTCTTGATTGCATGAGGCTATATTCCATATCGCCACGGAAAAAATTCTCAAACTCTCATGGTTGACAAAAATCAAATAACTTTATAGAAAAATAAACTTTACAAAACCCTAATTTCTCTTACCAATTAAAAAAAACTTTATAAACCCTTTGATAAAATCCCTATATAAAATATTTTGATAAAATATCTTTTTATATAAAACAAAAACTTTTATTATAAACCCCTTCACAAATTCAAATTACACTTCTTTTTAATAATAAATCAGACTACATAAAGAGCTTTACTGAACCCCTTTTAAAACCTTTGAATCTTTTTAATCCTCTTTAATAATAAATCACAGTTATTAAATCACGCTACATGAAGAGCTTTACGGAACCTCTTTTAAAACCTTTGAATCTTTTTAAGAAAATCTCACGATTCAACTCTGACCACGTGACTTCTTTTAAACCAATTCCCGTAAGCTTGACCTGAGTGTATGTAAAACAGGGTAAGTCCAAGGCTTGTAACGCGGCTATGTTACACGCGTTATAAAGCCTTGTATACCACAATAAGGTACGTTCCGCCCCCGTCCCACCGCACTTTTTTTTCCAACTTTTTTTCTAATATCAATTTGTTAGAAATAGCTGAGGAGATGAGGCACAAATAATTCACACAAAACATTTGTTGGAAATCGCTGAGGAGACAAAAACATAAATAATTCATACAAAACACACGAACAAAATAGGATTACAATGAATCCTGTGTATTTAAACATTTTCCATTATACAGTAGCATAAAATATCTTTGACATGAAATTACATGCAATCACATACTCAAAGTCTTCTATCGCTTATCTTTGACATGAAATTACATGCAATCACATACTCAAAGTCTTTTATTGCTTAACTCACTTAAATTGACTTGACTCAACAGTCAACTACTCAATCACTCAATTAAATTAACTCACTCCCTATATTTTGCTTAACTCCACATGCAAAAATAATTACAATTTCTAACGTGATAAAAATTTCTAACATACATAGAAGTCATAAACATATGATGTTACATATTACTTTGGGTTTATCTTGAAATTCCAAAGCTCCAATCTGAGCATGCTTTATCTTTAAAACTATGTGTTATAAAGTTACGAGAAACCTGATCTGCCCGTTATAGGAAGTCATGAATGCTCATGGCCGTTCGTGATATTTTGATTTTCATTGTCATAGATAGATCAAGAATATAAATTTCAGCATGCACACAAATTTTGCAGGAATGTTAAAAAAAAATTGAGTTATTTAATTGACTCCCGCCTTATTTGGTTTATGTTTTTTATTTAGTGTTTATGTTTTTATTTAGTATATATGTGGTTTATGTCAACAAAATTTTGTAAATATTTTCCAAAATTTATCAATAGGAGTTAGGTTAAGGAATAATATTTTTTTATGTTAAAGTAATTATTTGATTATATTTATTTTATATATTGATTATTAAAATATTTCCAAAATCTACCGTAAAATAATTTAAAATTTTCACACCATCAATTTGAATAAAAAAAACCAAAATAATGTATCATGTACTTTTGAAATTGTATCATGTACTTTTGAAATTTTATTGTTAGAATAGATTTTGTGGTTGTCAATATAGAAATATGGTTTTTTAACTGTTTTTTCTCTTTGAAATGCAGATATAGTGTATAAACTATACTGAGATACTGTGATAAGTTCACAAAAAAAAGTTTCAGATTGGTTTCATGCAGAGCTCTATATTTCTTCAATATTTGTAATAAGTTAGAGTAAAGTTTATCTGTGTTACTTGTTTTTTTTGAGAAATTCCATTCTGCAGGCTTTGACAAATTCTATTCAGCAGACAGTATTCAAAGAATTCCCAATGATTTTTTTTACTCTGTTTGGCATAAAGGTATGAAGATTTTTGTTTAAAGAATATGAAGGTATGAAGATCTTGATCTTTAACAAATACAAGTATTCAAAGAATTCGCTAGTTCTCCCATTGATCTTTGTCTTTTGCTCGGTAGATCTGATGAAAATAAAATAATTTCCAAAATAAATTCAACATCAATCAGCCAAGCAACTTCAAAAATAATAATGAAGATCCAAGAACCAATTAGCAATTTCTAAAATAGACATAAAGATCCATAAATCTGCATTGTCATGTTCGTGCACGCAGAGTACATAGTAGATTTTCGGAGGGAGCTTAGGACTTTGAATGTTTGTTGTTATTCTCAATCATTTCCTGTAAACTTCGTCATCATTTTAGCAAATGGATTTTGGCAGGGTTTCCGACAACGATCAGAAAGGGACCGTCAAACGCACGCGTTAAATAGGGGTCGCGGATGCCCACCTTGGCGCCCTTTGGGTAAACCCTCTGGATTTGCGCCGGAGAATGAAGGTCATCGCTAATGTGCAACCTGACAGCAAGGCCATTATCCTCCTCTAGCACGGTCATGACCATGATATCCTTGAAGGCATCAGCACAGAGAGTTCCGTAGAGCACCCGGCCGTGTGGGATGCTGTTAATCTCCATCTCGGTTAGTGATATAGGGTTCAGTCCTTCGAGCGACGACAAACGACTTGCGCTGCTTCTGTCAGTTGCTCCTACGAAGGAGGAGGATATTTGAAGGGTGACTGCTCCGCCTACGCCGATTGGTCCTATGGAAGACGAGGACGTTTGAGTAGTGCCTGCTCTGATTCCTTCCATTGGCTCTATGGAGGACCGTGGTGTTTCAATAGTGCCTGCTCCGCATGCGCCAAATGGGCCTATGGTGGACATAGGTGTTTGAATAGTTCCTGCGCGGCTTCCGCCAAACAGCTCTATGGAGTACCAGGGTGTTTGAATAGTTCCTGATCCGCCTCCACCATAACCAGGTGTACCGAGGACCAAGCTGTTTGAATCGCTTCTGCTCCGCTTCCGCGAGGAGCTGGGTGTTTGAATCGCTTCTCCTCCGCTTCTGCGAATTGTGTCGATAGACGACCCGGGTGTCTGAACAGTGCCTACTCCGCTTCTGACAAACGGGTCTATAGAGGACCCGGGTGTTTGAAGAGTGCTTCCTCCCCTTCCGCCAAACAGGCTTGTGGAGGACCCGGGCGTTTGAACAGTGTCTGCTCCCCTTCCGCCAAACGGGTCTATGGAGAACCCGGGTTCTTGAACAGCGCTTGCTCGGCTGATGCCAAACGGGTCTGTAATGGACCTTGGTGTTTGAAGAGCGCCTGCTCCAGTTCCACCAATCAGGTCTATGGAAGACCCCGGGTGTTTGAAGAGCGCCTGCTCCAGTTCCACCAATCAGGTCTATGGAAGACCCGGGTGTTTGAACAGCGCCTGCTCCGCCAAACGGGTCTATGGAGGAACCGGGTGTTTGAAGAGTGCCTGCTCCGTTTCCGCCAAACGGATCTATGGGTGTTCCAATACAGCCTGCTCTACGTGATAGAATAGATTTCTGACATTCTAAACTCATATAGTGATATTGAAGAAGGGCGTCCTTGTTGAAGCTCTGAGAGGGGTGTAAATAGTAGCCGTAGTTATTCGTTACGACGCTCTTCCTCATGGCTTGCTGCTATCGAAATCAAGCTTACTGTCACCGCTGTTTTCTTTTCTTGCGTCACGATTTCTTAACCTTTCCACAAGTCTTATTTAAAGGAAAACATAAACCTAACCCAATCACACTTAACGAAACCTTAACCCTTCACACGTGTGATGGTTCAGGATTTGAAATGGGAGAAGCGTGACTAACGGGTCGGAATTTGTAACCTGAATTTGAAGTGCTTATTGCGACTGTGGGGACTGCCTGCAACGTGTCTATAAAATTAGTTAAAAAATATTTTATTTAGTATGAATATTTGTTTAATTTATAATTTGTATAATATTATATTTCCAGTGATATTTACTCTGAAGAGACTTATAAATCTTCGAGAGGTAAATAATATATATTACATAATCAACCATGTTGAAATATTATGTATTGTATTTATGTCGAGAGATTGTGATGAATTCGGAAGAGAGAACTACACAAAATACAGATCGCAGAAGTCTCAAATTTAGTACTTTATTTATGTCAAAATATTATATCAAAATTATTTATATGATTTTAATTGTATTTATTGTTTTCTTTTCTTTTAATAATAATAATAAGTGTAACATATTTTCCTTTTCATTTAATAATAATAGCTGTTACATATTTTCCCTAACATGTTTAATAATAACTGGATTATTAATATTAGGTTTTGTTTGAAGTAAAAAACACGCTCATTCAGAGTGTTCTCTCTAAAAATCTATAACTGGCAATAGTGAGTGCATGTCCTCATTTAAAGGGAATACTCACTTGATGTTTGTATTTGTAATATTATTATTATAGCTCTGCATTGTAATATTATTACTATATAATGACATTTTTTTTTTAATTACAAGAATGTTTATTTATTTTTTTTCAGAAGTAATATTAGTTTTAAGAGTTTTATTCACTTAACAATTTTATTAATTTATAGGTACTTAATTAAAGTATAATATATAGAGCACATTGCACATGTATTTATTTCTAGCTTTATTCATTTAGGAATTTTATTTATTTATAGGTACTTAATTAAGGTATAATCTGTAAAGGACATTGCACACGTATTTATTTTTATGTAATTTATTTAAGGAGATTTAAACACAAAATAAATGATGCAAAGAGGGTGCATTTTTGTAGGAGAAGAGAGCGGAGATAGGTTTTCTTATTTTAAAATTACTAGGTGGTTTATTTTTGTAATTTTAGAGTCTTTTTTGGTCTAGGAAACAAAAATAGGGCTAGGATCTTATGTATTGAGTGGTCTCATGGATGTTTGAGTGATTTTGATAGTTTGGTTTTGAGTTATTGTAATTTTTGTTTTCTTGATATAATGGAAAGAGATATGATTTGAATGTAGGAATTTCTATTTTTTGTTATTAGTCTTTTACATTTAACTATATATGTGTATATTTTGGACACAAATAGTGTTTTGAAGAGTTTATTTATGTTTCAATGTTCTAGAGTATGTAGTTTGCAATGTTTCTTACCTTTAAATGGTAAGTTAACTTTTGAACTAAAAATTGTTTGAATACTAGTGAATTGTTGTTAACATGTGTTTACTTGGAAAGTTTTATAGCATCACTCTCCACTCTATATTTTTCATATTTTGAGATATAAGGTTATCCAAATATTGATAACTCTCAAATATTCATATGAGAAATATGCAATTCTAAATATTTTGAGAAAATAAAAAATATAAATAGTGAAAAATAATGAAAATATAGGTCAAATGTCATAAGAAGATTAAATTAATTAGGAATATCTAAAGATGAGTATGAAAATTACCCTACAAAATCCTAAAAATCTAAGAAGGTTATAATGACATATTGGGTTTCAATATCTCCATGTTAATAATAATTTTAGCATTTTTTTAATCAAAGAGCCCATTTCTATTTACTACACTATGTAATCAACCGAAATAAAGTGAGGACGATTTCTGAGTGGAGCAAAAGAGGTGGATTCTTAAGCATAAATATCTAGAGCCATTATAATTTCATTTTGCTTATTGATCATAGATATCTAGAGTCATTATAATTGGATTATCATAATTGAAAGAGAGTGTTAACAATGCCCAAGGTTTTAGAAATCCTTAATGTTATTAACATTACCACAGAGATGACAGATAATGTGAATGATTCCCAAGGTTTTAGAAATCCTTAAACTCACTAACATAAATAGAGAGATTGATGGGACCCAGCCCACTTGGTGTAACCTTTTGCACTTTAGAGGTTACAGTTGGATGTTACGTGGCAACGAACCGTCGCTTTTTCCCGCGTTCTGTCGTTGGGTAGCTGTGCATTAACTCAGGGTGTAAATGCGACAGTCCTTCTGCCTTGGAAAACGATGTTAACCCTAACCTTTTGCGATTTCTTGATTATTCTTTGTCATTGTTTATGTTGGTTTTGAGGGTTTCGAGCTCTGCGTATGGAAGAATGGTGAGGGTGTTGTATCCTATTTCTGTTGGCTGTGCATTTGATTGCTTGTTCGCCTGCTTGTAACGATGTTGTTCAGCTCTGGGGTTTTCTTGCTCAGCTTCTGTGTCCAATCTCTAGTAAGTTGTTCTCCCGCTCTGTTACTCTGTTTTTGGTTTAGGAAATCGAGCTCTGCATGCTGGTAGTGGTTACTGTAATGAATGGTTGCTTATAAAATGTCTGGTTTCGAATTTGATTTGTTTTGACTCTGGTATTTGGCTTTTTCTATCCCGTTCCTGCATATATTGTTGGTCTTTTGGTCCCTTTGCTTCCGAATCTGGTTTGGTAGTGATTGTTGGGTTTATGAATTTGTTGGTAACGCTGTGCTGTCCGTGGCTGAGCGTATAGGAAACAATGGAAAAGCTCGTTCAACCCCTGCTACAGGTAAATAGTCCTTCTTTGATTCAGTGTTTGCGCTCTTCTTGTTCTGGGTCTAACCCCAAGCTGCTCCTCTGGTCTCCAGTTCCCGGTGGCGTTCTCTTGAGGGTTTCTTCTTTTTTACCCTTTAGGTTCTGTACTGTTGGCTTAATTTCTTTCGAGGGTTTCGTCCCTTCAGGTTTTGTGAAGCTGCCAGCTCACTTTCGCTTGTCTTTTGCAGGTCTGCTCTGGTGGCCTGGATGGCGCACGTCTCTGTGTTCGATATGTTTGGTAGCGTGAATATTGGTAGGCCTGTAACCTATATTGTCCTGCTGTCTAGAGGTCTCTGTTCTGAATACGGTTCGTTTGTTAGTTTACTGTTTGATTCTGGTGTGGTTCACGTCCGCCGTTGTCATTCTGGGATGAGTTCCTTGTGTTGGAACGCGGCTTCAACGAAACCTTATCTCGAACCTGTGTTCAAACCCTAACGAGGGTTTTATGTTTGATGCTTCTTTGTGGTTGCTGAGCAAGTTTTTTTTTTGACCTTGTCTCGACTGTATCAGTCTCTGTAATATATAAGGGAACTCGGCCCTTTCGGTTTTGACTATGAAATACTATTTCTGGACAATATAAATGCAAATTGGTTTTTTATGAAAGGAAAAGAAATGTGTTATTTGGTACCTGTAACTCTTCGCTTGTGGTTTTGTTACGTTGTTGGCATTTAATTTGTTTGCTGGACTCTTTACTTGTTTGCTGGTCTCGATTAAGTGTGCGTGCCCATTCTTCTTCAACTATATCTCCGTGCGCTTGTATGCAAGTGTGATTGCTTGTTTGGTAATGATTTCAACTACAATTCATACTCGTACAGTAGCCATGATAATATGCTTAGTTTACAGTAATGTAAAGTTCTGTTAATTAAGAATGAGAGATCAATAAATAATTTAGGAAATAAGATTGACGGATAGTACTTTTCTAGTACTCTTGAATGCTTGATAATTTTGTTATTCAATTTACTCAACTTGTTCTCTACTTGAATAAAAAGACCCTTTCTTTACATGTATATTTGGCTTTTATAGCCTCTGTTCTCAGTTAATGCTTGCAGTTTGTTATCCTTCTGTTACAAAGGAAGTTACATACTTCTGTTCCTATTCGTAACCATAATTGTTTGAACATTTCAAGACTTGTAGAACAGTTAAGAGTTATTTTTCCTAAGTACAGAAACTACCCTTAAATCGATAATGAAACTAACAGTAATCCTAACTGGAAAGGTAGACCATCTAACTGTTGCTGACTTGTAAAATAAAGTAAAAAGAAAAATTATCTTCAACAGAATTTAACAATTCAGTTTCCCGCTTGTGAACCTGGTTGGAGTCTTTATGCTTCGTCACTGTGAGCTGGATGCTCCTGCATCAGGCTCCCGGGGTGAGAAAAGATCATGACTCCGGTTCATGAGCTCCTCCACTGACGTCCCTGTTTGTTCAATCTGCCTGGCGTCAAGCCATGAGCTGTCCTCAATCGAACGGTTCTTCCACTTGACCAGGTACTGAAAATAATTTTTCCGCCAAGTACGCCTAACTACCTGAGTTTCGAGGATGCCTTCGATCTCAGGAGGTTGGACATAAGGCATTTGTTTCTTCCAACTTTCTCTGTCTTCCTGGGTGTTCCGCGTGGATTGTTCGGGTTCATCCTTCCTTCCTTCCAATAGTTCGCCTGTATACGGAAACAAATCTGCCACATTGAAGATAGGTGATATGCCTACTCCACGTGGTAGTTGTATTTCGTAGGCATTCGCTGAAAACTTCCACAAGATCTTGCAAGGCCCTATCTTCTTATATTTCAGTTTATTGTACGTACCTTTAGGAAACCGCTCCTTGCGTAAGTGTACCAGAACATCATCTCCTACCTCAAAATGAACTTCCCTTCTCTTCAAATCTGCATGTTCCTTATACTTCGAGCTGCTATCCTGTAACTTTGCCTTTACCTGTTCATGTAAATCCCTCATTGCATTTGCAAAATCTTCTCCATCCGCACTCTGTCGTTCCTATAAACCAAGATCCCAAAGCTCATGCACTCCACGAGGGTGCATGCCATAAAGAATTTGGAAAGGACTGAGACCCGTGCTACGATTCGGCGAATCGTTGTAAGTGAACTTTGCTTGTGCCAGCACTCGGTCCCACATTCTAGAATTTTCTCCAACTAAGCTCCGTAACAGATTTCCTAGACTTCTGTTCACAACTTCTGTTTGTCCATCAGTCTGCGGATGGTAAGCAGAACTGTAGCTTAATTGGATGTTCATTTTTTTCCATAAGGTACGCCAAAAATGTCCCGTGAACTTTACATCTCTGTCTGATAGGATGGTTGTTGGTAACCCGTGTAATCGAACAATCTCATTAAAAACAAGCGGGCCACGTAAGTGGCATCACTAGTTTTCCGACAAGGTACAAAATGTGCCATTTTCGAGAAACGATCTACTACCACCATTACCGAATCATACTCTTTCTGCGTTTTTGGCCGTCCCAATACAAAATCTAAACTCACTGAATCCCAAGGTCTGCCTGGAATAGGCAATGGCGTATACAGTCCTGTGTTCTGGCTATGTCCTTTCGCTAGTTGACACACCTTACACTTAGCCACAAAACGTTGTACGTCTCGTCGCATTCTGGGCCAAAAATAAAACTGACTAAGTTGCTCTAAAGTCTTGTCAATACCAAAGTGTCCAGCCAATCCCCCACTGTGTTTTTCACGAATGATGTTCTCCCTCATAGAATAGCTGGGAATACACAGTTGTCCTCCCTTGAAAAGCAATTTCTCCTGTTTGTTATAGTCCAACCAAGGACTGTTTCCTCGTATTAATGGATTTTGGCATGCCTTATAGGCTTCTTTGAAATCTGTGTTTGTCTTATAAAGATCCCATAAATGTTCAAAGCCCAAAACCTGCACAGTGCTTTCCTGCAATAGTAAAACTTTTCTACTCAGTGTGTCAGCTACCTTATTCGCTTGCCCGCTGATATGCTTTAGTACAAAATTAAAACTCTGTAAGTACTCCACCCATTTGGCATGTTTATGATTAAGTTTGTGTTGCTGCATCACATACTGTAATGCAGAATTATCTGAAAACAGCACGAACTCGTTTCCCAACAAATAATGCCTCCAGTGTCTTAGCGCCTGTACTACTGCATAGAATTCCTTATCGTATGAGGAGTACTTCTACCTACTCTCATTCAGTTTTTCACTGAAGAATGCCACTGGTCTGTCCTCCTAGCTGAGTACAGCCCCGATTACTGTTCCACTAGCATCACAACTTACCTTAAATAATTTTTGAAAGTCTGGTAGCCTGAGAATCAGTCTTTCTGTTATTTTCCTCTTTAATAGCTGAAAGCTCTTTCCTGCTGCTTCTGTCCATCGAAAAGGTTGACTGGTCTTTTTGATGGTCTCCAACATAGGAGCACAGATTCTGCTGAAATCTCTAATAAACTTCTTGTAAAAACTCGCTAACCCGTGGAAACTTCGTACCTCAAACAAATTCTTCGGTGACGACCAATTTATGATTGTTGTCACTTTCTCCGGATCCATCTTTAATTCGTTCTTCGCTATCACAAATCCCAGATAAATTAGTTCTCTCTGTAAAAACGTACATCTCTTCAGATTGATCAATAACTTGTTCTGTTGTAGCTTTTCTAACACTTTAGGCACATGCCAGAGGTGTTCTTCTCGTGTCTTACTGAAAATAAGTATGTCATCCAAATAAACAATTACAAATTTCCCAATATATTCCTTTAGCATTTCATTCATGAGTCTCATGAAGGTGTTTTGTGCGTTGCTCAACCCGAACGGCATGACCAGCCATTCATATAGGCCCTCATTTGTTTTAAAAGCTGTCTTCCATTCATCTCCTTCACGTATCTGAATCTAGTGATATCCACTTTTTAAATCTATCTTAGAAAAGTAAGCTGCCCCACTCAAACAGTCCATCATATCATCCATGCGTGGTAATGGAAATCTGTACCGTATGGTGATTTTATTGATGGCCCTGGAATCAATGCACATCCGCCATTCTCCTCCCTTTTTGGGGGCAAGAACTGTTGGTACAACACATGGGCTCAAACTTTCTCTGATCAATCCTTTATCCAATAGCTCCTGCACCTGTTTTCTGATTTCTTCATTATCCTTGGGGCTCATTCGATAAGCTGCCTTATTCGGTAAGCTGGCCCCTGGTATAAAATCAATGTGGTGACTAATGCTCCGCTTGGGAGGTAACTTATCCGGCAAGTCGTCTACTACTATTTCTATAAATTCTTCCAACATCTGCTGTATTTCTATAGGCAGATCTGTGATTTCTGTGTGTAACAAAATTTTCCTTGTCTTTCTAACTACAACATAATTCATTTCACTGTTTTCAACCTGCTTCAAAAATTGTTTTCCATTCATAAGCAACGCCTTTGGTTCATTTCCTTCAGTTGCCTCTTTCTCCTCTCTGATAGGTACAAGGGTATGCTTAACCCCATCTTTTTCGAACTTATAACAATTCAATACCCCATCATGTGTCACTTTTCTGTCATACTGCCAAGGTCTGCCCAATAAGATGTGGCACACGTCCATTGGCATAATGTCGCAGATAATTTTGTCCTTGTAACGTCCTATCTGAAATTCCACTTCACTCTGCTCATCCACCAGCAACTGGTGTCCTTTCTGTAACCATGAAACTCGATATGGAGTGGGGTGTTTCAAACGCTTCAGTCCTAACTTCTCCACCATCTTGACTGACACCAAATTGTCAGTACTTCCGCTGTCAATTATCATTTTACAGCACTTACCTTGCAATTTACAAACTGTTCTGAACAGAGCTTTTCGTTGTGTCTGTTCAATACTCTCATCAACTAGCTTCACCAACACCTTATACAGCACTAAAGCTTCTCCTGTTTCTGGGGCATTTTCTGCCTCTTGAGGAGGTGTTGCTGCTTCCTCTGGCTGCGCCACTGATGTGCCTCGCTATCCAGTTGAATCTGTTTCTGGGCACTCAAAAGAGCGGTGCCCCCACTTGTGGCATATGTAACACTGGTATCCGGTTCCCCTTCCACGTCCATTTCCTCTACCGCGCTGAAACGATCTGCCACCCCTCGTTCCATCTCCTTTTTCTGTTGTTCCCGAAGTTCTTGAACTGCTGGCTTCTTCGATGTTGCTGGCAGTTTGACCCTTGCCATAGGACTGGCCTCTTCCTCTATTAGACCCTCGTCCTCTCCGGGCATTCTGTCTTCGGTTAAGATTTTCCTCTGCTTTAATTGCACTCTGATATGCCTCCTCCGTATTGTTGGGAGACAAAATACTTATTTCATCTAAAATCTCCATCCTCAGCCCATTTACATATCTGGTTGTCCTCTCTGCTGTATCCTCTGTATATCTTGCTCGCAAGTTTACCCGATAAAATTCCTCTGTATATTCTTTCACCATCAGACCTCTCTGTCTCAAGTTCTGAACTTGCCTATGTAACGCAATTTGGTAATCTCTTGGCAGAAATCTGCCCTTCAATTTATCTACCATCCTTGCCCAAGTCTTTATTGGAGGCTTGTTCAACCTCTTTCTCTCAGACTGGACGCTGTCCCACCACAGGGTTGCGTGTCCTTTCAGCTTTGTCACTGCAAACTTGATCCTACAGTCTTCACTAATTTCTTCGCATTCAAAGTACTTGTCCATCTCACTAATCCAATCTAATACAACATCAATCGATAAACTACCATCGTAGGTTGGTAATTCTGGTTTTGGTTTACTATTTGACAATAATACAGACTTCAACAACTTCACTTCTAGCGAGTCACCTTCAGCCCCATCTGCTGCTACTTCTACTTCTTCTTCACTCACATCACCTAACTCTGGATCTCTCCTTCTGCCTGCCTCTACTGCTTCCAATCGAGCAGTAAGAATTCTGAGTTCTTCCCTTAATGCCTCATCTGCCATTCTACGGGCACCTCTGCCTCATCCTCGTTTGCCTATATCCATTTCTCCCAAATCTTTTCAACTCTAACTGCTCTGATACCACTCTGATGGGACCCAGCCCACTTGGTGTAACCTTTTGCACTTTAGAGGTTACAGTTGGATGTTACGTGGCAACGAACCGTCGCTTTTTCCCGCGTTCTGTCGTTGGGTAGCTGTGCATTAACTCAGGGTGTAAATGCGGCAGTCCTTCTGCCTTGGAAAACGATGTTAACCCTAACCTTATGCGATTTCTCGATTATTCTTTGTCATTGTTTCTGTTGGTTCTGAGGGTTTCGAGCTCTGCGTATGGAAGAATGGTGACGGTGATGTATCCTGTTTCTGTTGGCTCTGGATTACGATTTCATGGCTGTTGGTTGTACTTGAGCTTGCTCTGGTTATGGGTGGAGGCCTTATCTGCACATTTGATTGTTTGTCCGCCTGCTTGCAACGATGTTGTTCAGCTCTGGGGTTTTCTTGCTCAGCTTCTGTGTCCAATCTCTGGTAAGTTGTTCTCCCGCTCTGTTACTCTATTTTTGGTTTAGGAAATCGGGCTCTGCATGCTAGTAGTGGTTACTGTAACGAATGGTTGCTTATAAAATGTCTGGTTTCGAATTTGATTTGTTTCGACTCTGGTATTTGGCTTTTGCTATCCCGTTCCTACATATGCTGTTGGTCTTCTAGTCCCTTTGCTTCCGAATCTGGTTTGGTACTGATTCTTGGGTTTATGAATTTGCTGGTAACGATGTGCTATCCATGGCTGAGCGTACAAGAAACAATGGAAAAGCTCGTTCAACCCCTGCTACAGGTAAATAGTCCTTCTTTGATTCAGTGTTTGCGCTCTTCTTGTTCTGGGTCTAACCCCAAGCTGCTCCTCTGGTCTCCAGTTCCCGGTGGCGTTCTCTGGTTTGAAAGTATGGCTCCTCCTCACGCGTTCTCCAGGTGAGGGTTTCCTCTTTTTTACCATTTAGGTTCTGTACTGTTGGTTTAATTTCTTTCGAGGGTTTCGTCCCTTCAGGTTTTGCGAAGGTGCCAGCTCACTTTTGCTTGTCTTTTGCAGGTCTGCTCTGGTGGCCTGGATGGCGCACGTCTCTGTGTTCGATATGTTTGGTAGCGTTAATATGGGTAGGCCTGTAACCTATATTGTCCTGTTGTCTAGAGGTCTCTGTTCTGAATACGGTTCATTTGTTAGTTTACTATTTTATTCTGGTGTGGTTCACGTCCGCCGTTGTCATTCTGGGATGAGTTCCTTGTGTTGGAACACGGCTTCAACGAAACCTTATCTCGAACCTGTGTTCAAACCCTAACGAGGGTTTTATGTTTGATGCTTGTTTGTGGTTGCTGAGTAAGTTTTTTTTTTGACCTTGTCTCGACTGTATCAGTCTCTGTAATATATAAGGGAACTCCACCCTTACGGTTTTGACTATGAAATACTATTTCTGGACAATATAAATGCAAATCATTTTTTTATGAAAGGAAAAGAAATGTGTTATTTGGTACCTGTAACTCTTCGCTTGTGGTTTTGTTACGTTGCTGGCATTTAATTTGTTTGTTGGACTCTTTACTTGTTTGCTGGTCTCGATTAACTGTGCGTGCCCATTCTTCTTCAACTATATCTCCGTGCGCTTGTATGCAAGCGTGATTGCTTGTTTGGTAATGATTTCAACTACAATTCATACTCGTACAGTAGCCATGATAATATGCTTAGTTTACAGTAATGTAAAGTTCTGTTAATTAAGAATGAGAGATCAATCAATAATTTAGGAAATAAGATTGATGGACAGTACTTTTCTAGTACTCTTAAATGCTTGATAATTCTGTTATTCAATTTACTCAACTTGTTCTATGCTTGACTAAAAAGACCCTTTCTTTACATGTATATTTGACTTTTATAGCCTTTGTTCTCAGTTAATGCTTGCAGTTTGTTATCCTTCTGTTACAAAGGCAGTTACATACTTCTGTTCCTATTCGTAACCATAATTGTTTGAACATTTCAAGACTTGTAGAACAATTAAGAGTTATTTTTCCTAATTACGGAAACTACCCTTAAATCGATAATGAAACTAACAGTAATCCTAACTGGAAAAGTAGACCATCTAACTGTTGCTGACTTGTAAAATAAAGTAAACAGAAAAATTATCTTCTGCAAAATTTAACAATTTAGTTTCCCGCTTGTGAACCTGGTTGGAGTCTTTCTGCTTCGTCACTGTGAGCTGGATGCTCCTGCATCAGATATTCCATTAATCATCCATAAAGGACTACTAAACATGTTATTCAAACTAATAGTAGTATTTCAAATAAAATGTCTACCAAGCATGTTATTCATGTAAAATGTTAAACCTGATATATAAAATGAAAGTATACATATTTTGAAGTATAAAATAGAAATTTAAAATAACGAAACTATATTTAATAAAAAACATGATATATAGAATGAAAATATACATATTTTGAAGTATAAAATAAATTTAAAATAACAAAACTATATTTAATAAAAAATAAGACTGATACACTTTAAAACAAAAGAGATAGTTTTGTTTTAATTATAAATTTACCTAAATTGAATTTATATTAGTGAAATATATTTATTCAATATAAATTTATGTTCAATGTTTATAAGGTACTTATTATAGATATTTTCAATAAATTCATAGAAAGATAAATTGAAAATATATATGTTTTATATCTTCAAAAAAAAATATTTAATTAATCTATTTTAATTTAATTTATGTTTTTACTTAAAAAATTTCATTTTGTAAAAAAAAATTATTAATCGATTTAATAAATCACTTCTATAATTAATTACCGATTTAATAAATCACTCCTGTTTTTAATGTCTCTAAATTTAGAATGGATAAATAAAATGAACATCAAAAATACTTCCATAAACTTATTGACTAATGCAATTGATTATATAATTAAATGAAATAGTGAAACTGTAAAAAAAATTATGGCATTGTCTAACTATTATATTTTTTTTTTGGAGATTTTAGCTCAATCCAAAAGATTTTTTTTGTCAAATCTTCATTTATTTTGTTTAAACTAGCTTTTTTTTTGTCAAAGATTCTCGATTTGTCAGGAACTTTTGGTCGTTATGGGGACTCATGGACACCAAGTTGAAAAAGAGTACAAAATAACATCCACTAATCGATGGTGAGATAGAATTAGTGAAAAAAACGGTAGTATATATTATTCATGGTTATTGCAACAAACATCCTAAGCTTGAGGATGAACACTTACACTACATTCAACATGCTTATCACCAGGCAAAGCATTCATCGACTCAAACATCTCCATTTGAGGCATGCTTTGGTTACTTACCAAAATATCCTTTACATTTTATCTTTGAGAAGGATGTTTTTATTGATGGTCATAGTGACATTGATAAGGAAAAGAAATTCACTAAGCAGGTTCAAATGGTGCATCAAATCGTTCAAGAATGGTTGGAGAAGAGCCAAGCCAAGTACAAGACAGGGAATGATAAGCATCATGTTGACAACAACTTTCAAGTTGGAGATGAAGTTTGGCTTTATATTAGAAAAGAGAGGCTTAAAGAATAAGGTAAAAATCTGAAACCAATAAGGTATGGAAATTTTAAGGTTTTAGAAAATATTGGTAACAATTCCATCCATTCGAATTTGCCTCCTTATATGAAAATGTCTGCAGTTGTTAATGTTAAGAATTTGAGATTATATGAGCCTTCTTTCATTGATGATTAAGGAGAGCATGTTTAGATTCCTTTAATAGAATATTTCTCTCCATAATATCTTGAATAATTGCAATAGGATACTATCCTTGACAGAATGACAAGAACTTCAAAATGAGGGAATGTGGAGTACCTTCTTGTTGGTCTCAAAGGCACAAATTGAGGAAAAGCTAAATGGATTGAGGTTGGAAGGGCGAGGAAATTGTACCCTCATCTATTTGTTAACTTAAAGTAATTTTTTTGAGGTCTAAAAACTTCCAACAGGGAGGGCTAATCCAAGGGATCAATTTAGTGCTCAAAATTCAAAATGTCCAAAAATGCTTGAAACCTATACGAGTGTGTATACATCGACGACCTGAATCCAAAACATCTTGCTTCACTCAAAACTGATATCATATGATCTCGATATCATGTTATGATCAAATTGCCAAACAGCTAAAAATTTTGTAATTGGGCTCGAAGTACGCCTAGTGAGCAGTCGATACACTGACTAGGAAAGTAATTCAGTATTTGACTATAAAATTTCGTCCAATGGTGATTGACAAGTGTCTTTTTCTTAATGGCTTATGAGTGGTGTATTTTATTGGTTTAAGGTTCGTTGACTTGGTCCTATGAGGGAGAGCTACATGGGCCAATTACTAGCTACCACTGCCCTCTTGTTGGCACTTTAAAAAAATGTTAAGGGGCAAAGTTTCCCATGGGAATCAAACTTGTTACCAAGAAACAAGAAACAACAAGCCTCAACCAATGTGCTACATAATGTGACTTAACCATATGGTGGCTTGGTTTGTAATTAAGTTTTATGCACAAAGGTTGTGGAGTAAGGGGCTAGGGCTAAGCCCTAACCCATTGAAACACTACACACTAGAGGACCATGGGGAAGGGGGCCTATGGCTAGTTGTTATCCCTTGCCCACAGTCATGGTGCCAGCCTCGGTGCCACACCATAATACCAGACTAGACCAGAAGCAAACAACCTTAACAGAGTTAAATGGTGGCCAGCCCCGGGTCACAAGACCCATCGCATGAATGCAAGCAGAGGGAAAATGGGGCCAACCCCAAGACACATGTCCTGTTATATGAACTTATCATTGAATAGTTGCAATGCGCCCAGAATGTAGCACTCAATGCAAGAATATAGCGACAAGGCCTAGTTCTATGTGGCATATGAGACCATGTGTTTTTTGTTGGTTGCCCAGCCTATGGGTGTGGGAAGTTAGCACTGACCCCTGAGAACGTGGCCCCCATCTAACCTCATTTTTTAGAAACTAGGCGTTAGTGGACAAGTTAACTCTCTAACTATTTTTCCTGATGGGCCAGATTGTAGGCCCAATTTGCATGCCATTTCTGGGTTTGCGGTCCTTAGGGTACGTTTGGGTCGAATTGGAGGATGGTTAGTTATGGAAATTGGGGAAAACTTGTAACATACATACTTTCTCAATTTTTCACCATGAGCTGCAAAGAGAACCCAAATGGTGTTTTTGACATTTTTGGATCCATTGTGTTAGTTTCAGCCTTTGTAGCCTTCCTCCAGTGATCAAACTTGCTCTTACAAAGTGATTTTAAGGTGTCAAGGTCAAATTTTGTCATTTGAGTGAGTCTTCAAGCAAAATTTGGTCACTAGGCATTAGGTCTAGGGTTTGCTTTTAATCGTGTCAAATTTCTCCAAATGACGGTCCATGTCACCATTCAGCTGAGTGTACTATCATACAGAGGGTTTTCATCATCATGCCTAGGTAAGGTTCATTTCCCTCTCATAGGGTTTTGAAGGAAATTTCTCTTGGATGGTCAAATCATCAGTAAAACGTGTATCTTGATGTTCATATACCTTCCCCTATCCATAATGTACCTTATTAAACACTTTCCATTATTAAAATCTCCCAAATTCCTCATTTTCGCACAAACCCAAGTTTCTTGCTACAACTTGGCAATTTTCTAGGCTAGGCCTGTGTTTTTCCCTTTTGGACCCCTTCCCCTCACTCAATCTCTGAAATTCCACTTTCCCCTGCTTCCTAACATCCCTCCCCACCTCCAAAAATTTTCTCAAGAATTTAGAGGCCCCTTATCCCCTTCATCTCGATTCATTTCAACAAATCCCTTGTTCCACACATCGGGATAGGTTTCACTAAAATGATGTTTCTGAGCAATAAAAGATGAACTTGGGAAAAATGTGAGAGTTGTTTGTCCATGATAGGCCAAGGACGAAAAACCTCCTTCACATTTTACACAGGTGTCATGGTTTTACAAAAATGTCAAAAATACCGCTGCCTCAGCATAAATGAATGCACCTCTAAAGTGACCTTGGAAAAATCAAGTTTTATCCTACCTTGGTTGGCCAAATGACTTTCTTGATGAGTGAAATGATAACATGACATAAATATATTTCCAATGAGAATTCATGAGCTCAAATTGGAGTTAAGGAACACCTTCAAAAGTTGACTGCAATAACACTCTACCTTGAGGCAGCCTCATTTGGCACTTTTTGACCAGTCTTGGGAGATTTGCTTTTTGAGAGGGCAAATGAACTCCAAATTGAAAAATTTCAGTTGGGCTGGAAATTACACGCAAAAACCTTTCCAACGCGCTATCCTGCGACCAATTTTGAGATAGCAAAGGCCTCCAAAAGTCTTCTAGAAAAATCACGACGCATTGGGCAAGTGGCGCAACACATAGGGGAGGTGCGGCGCATTGGGATGTGATTTCCAATGCAAAAATACACTAGCACGACGCCTATAAAGGGTGCAATGCATTGGGTTTGATGCACGGCGTACACAACCAAGAATCCTGAAAACTTCCAAATTTTCTCCAAAATCACCTAAACCGCATGGATCACCATTGATGCAAGTAGCTTGAGCTTCTCTCGTAGTTTTTTATCAAAGATTGATGGTTGTTTGATAGTGTTTATTGCATGGGGAATGTACAAACTACAAACCCTACTTCTTCAAAGTTGCCAAAAGGAGATTTCTACTAGGGTTTTGAGTTGACTATTTTGCTACCAAGTATCCCCCTTGCCTCATCACTCCCTAATTCCATACTCCCCTTGTTTCCCTATTCCCCAAGTTCACACACCCCCTAATTCACTAAATCACTAATACCCCTTTCCCGAAGTCCCAAACTCAAACTCTTAAACCCTAGTCCCATAAAAAAATTCCCAAACTACTTCCTAACCCCTTTTCCCTTAACTAATCCCTCCATAACAGTCCCTAAATCCCTCACTACTT
The DNA here is from genome assembly GCA_000404065.3 of Pinus taeda. NCBI lineage: Eukaryota > Viridiplantae > Streptophyta > Pinopsida > Pinales > Pinaceae > Pinus > Pinus taeda. The sequence goes on from APFE031524366.1 coordinate 42,308, forward strand.
TCCCTCTCCATAGTCCCTATATCACTATTTTCCCTTGGTGGCAAAAGTCAAGACACATCATAAAATCACCTATTTCGCATCAAGACAGTTCATCCACTAGTAGAAATTGCATCTGATCTGTCATATTATCATGAAGAAGAGACAAACAATGGCTCTGCCATGGAGGTACATGCACCCAAGGGGCCTCATACAGGTGACAAAAACATAAAGAAAAATCGCCAAAGTGGCCCAAAGAAAGCCTAAATGAGATGACATCCATTCAGCAGGAGATAGAGGCTCATCGAGAGATTTGGCTTCAGAGGATAAACCTTCATCTTGAGAAGTTGTTGGCGAAGGAAAACAAGGACAAGGACATGCTCAGGCACATGAAAAATTATTATTATGGACGAACTCATGTTTGCAAAGTGAGGATCAAAATCTTGAAGGCAAGACTAAGGAGGGCACTAAAATGACACAAAAGGGAGGATAGACTACGAAGCCTCTTGGGCTAAGCATGATACTTGATGAGGCACCTTTAGTCCAAATTTCAAGGAATTTGGAGAAAATTTTGTCATTTTTGAGTTTTTTGGTCACAAAGCAGAGTCTTCTGCCCAACGCGTAGCGCCACTTGGCACGTGCTTATGATTGGGACATATTCTAGAGGAAAAATTGATATTTTTGGGTTTGTTATGATAAATTATGCATGCTCAGGAATGGCTGAGAGATTTCATCAAGTTCTAGGTGACCTAAAGGGTTAAAAACACCTTGAAAATGGCCTTTCTACCACTTTTTCCACACACAAGAAGCAGTCTTGGGCGTTTGGATATTTGGAAGGGAAAATGGACACCAAAATCTAGAACTTCCACTTGGGTTGGAAAGTAGACATGCAGGGCTGTCAAACAAGCTATCATGTGCTCAATTTGGACTTCAGGAAGGGCCTCAAAATCAGCCTCAAAGTTGTGCTACGCATATAGATTTCACGCACGACGTATAGGGAAATTTAGCCTATTTTTCACTCAGCAGCTCAGAATTTCGCCTAGTCTTGGCCAGTTTTACTTTTTCATGTAACTCTTGATTTATCTTGATGTAATTTCATGACCATGATGTAATTTTGGCACATTTTTACTTGTCTTAGTAGATTCATTCACCAAAAGGTGAAATGTGAGTGAATGAATCAATTTCCTAACATATAGAGGCAAGTTGTTTCATTGCCTATTTTTCAGTTCTTTGTTTAGATATGGTTGAAACAGCTCCTAGAATGATGATCTCGACCCCTAGAGGCATAGAAAGTTTTTAGGCTTGTCTATATCATGTAATTTCTCAGTCATTTTTAGGGTTGGACACTTGGGATTGATTGGCACTCCATTGTACATTTGATTTCTACATTTTTGGCAAAGGAAAGACAAGGGTTTTGCAACACTTGTTGGGATCCATGTGGCTCTGTGTTTTGATGGTGTTTTTCTTCATGCAATTGCAAGTTCATTGATGTTTATGTATGCCATTTCCCTTCTCTTTGCTTCTGAATTTAAACAAATTGAGTGACAAAGGTAGAATTCATGAGTTTGTTGTGCTCTACCTTTTAGTTTTGTTTAATTTTCAATGTTTTCTTCAGTTTGAAGAGGATTCCTGATAGCTTTTTGACCTCTTCAGCTCCTCAACAGTCGTTTCTATCCATTCATTTAATCTAAAGAATCAAAACTACTGCCTAACTTTCCCCAACTGGAACTCTGCAAAAATTTGGCCTCATCCCCGGACCCAAATTTGCCTTTCCCTTTTTTCAACAAAAACCCCCAAAAAAGTCAAGTTAAATCCTTGCACTTCATACCTAGCCTAAGATTAGTTTTTTAGTTCAATCATCTCAAGCCCCATCTAATTATCCTTCATTGAGATTGACTCGGAGAGAGCCCTCTCCCGTCCTTGTAGTAGCTACAAGGCTAAGCGTGGTTTGATGTGGACCTAGAAGCTTACCTTTTCAGCCTGAGGTAAATATAGGCTCTAACATAGTGGCGATTCTGCTGGGGATGAAACGTTTATTTGTTTGTTTGTGTTCTTTTTTTATAAACTACAGATGGAAACTCAAGTTAGCCAGGTAGCCTTCGAAATGCTCTTGCTTTGCATTAGCGAAAGTAGATGAAAGCTGCTTTAGTCAATCTCCGGTCTAGTTTATAACCTGAACATCTGATCTAAACAATCACCCCAGTACATGTATCAAGTTCAAATATGATTATTGATGGTGGACAACGATCAGACAAAGCAAGGCTGAAATCATTCACTTGGAGATTCCAAATCATTTTCGAGATCAGATCCAAAGACTCCATTGGAGGATGAACCTAACCAACAGAAACATAAAAGGACAATATGGAAAGATCAGGTATTCAAGTTGGAATTTCATCCAAGACATTTTTTTCTTTGCTATAAATTATTTCTTCTCTTTTCCTGAGAATGTCAACAAGGCTTTGCAAAGTATACTATGTTTGAGAAGAGATCCTTGGCTTACCTTTTATTCCTTCCCTTTGAAGATTGTAAATACCAAAGATTTTCATGCCTTTGAGCTTGATCAAGACCCTTCTTTTGAATCTTGTGATGACCATCTTCAAATTGATG
>APFE031524370.1:9819-37411 GCA_000404065.3 Pinus taeda
GTAAAAAAAAATAGCTAAATAAACCGAAACCAAAATAAACAGAGGGAAAATAACAGTAAACTGCAAATAAACACTATATACCTCCAGATCTAAAAAATGACGCATCTAGGGCTACTGGAAATCTTTTCACGTGAGACGAAAGGGGTTCCTCACTGGAACAGATGCTCCCAACACAACAGAGCAGTCCTCTCGGCCCAAAAGCAATCAGAAACAGCAGATCTAGGAGATGGCAGTCGCATGCAGTTCTACCGGCTTCATATTTGGATCACCAACGGACGCGGCCCTCAAATAGCTCTGATACCATGTAGGAATATATAGGGTAAGTTCCTCAGACAGAACACAAAAAGGACACCGCTCACAAACAGATCACAGATCAATACACCAGTATTTTGACGTGGTTAAAACCCTCAGAGAGGGAAACAGTCCATGGCCTGCGCCAACGTAGCTACTACAGGCAATTTATTAATAAAGAATGAAAATTTACATAAGATTCTCTCATGCACGGTTAACCTACAAATGACCCTCCATGCGCTTTAAATAGAATTCATGGACTAATCGGGTGTCAAACCATGGATAGAGTGTCGGTAATACCGAGGAGAGAATGAACCGTCGGATCACTACATATCGTGACCGTCGGATTGTAAGTTACAAATGTACATAGTAAGGAAACACACTTTACCTAACTCTATACTAGACCAAGTTATACTTAACTATTCCTACGTGTCGGAATATCCTAACATAGAATGGATAAAATGCTAAGAATATATCGCTAGAATAGATATCATGATTATATTTTTACATCCAATTACCTTGATGTTTTCCTATTCTCAGGTTGGTTCCCTTTGACCTTGATCAACCTACCAAAATATTATAGCCATGACTTATTAAAATGTTCCCTTAACTTATAAGATGTGTGACAATATATTGTAGTAAATGAAAATCATAACATATAATAGAATACATACCGCCCCCATAATAGCAATGTTTGTATCTATTTGACTCAAATTGTAATCAATGAGAAAACCTTACCCTACAACTATTGAATTTAGGTCACATACGAATACATGTGATTACAAGTTGGGTAAAATAGAATGCATACCACCCCCATAATACTAATATTTGTATCTATTCAATTCAAATTGTAATCAATAAGCAATTTTCACCCCTACGGCTATTGATTTTATGGCACACACGAATACATGGTTTCCTTCATGCCCCTCGAATATGAAATTAGGTTTCTTATTTGGGGTCATGGGCCATGTACTATTTATAAACCCTACAATATTCCCTCCTACTTTTTTCCTTTCATCAATATCCATAGTTGCACCTTTATTTTGATCATTGTCTTTTCGCTGTATATAATTTGTGGCCATGCCATATCCTTACATACTTTTGGTAAATTGGACTAGCCATACCCAATCATTGTAGACATAACAAAGTCTAACATACTCCATAAATTCAATTAATCCATCATAACATACCTTTATGCGATCCATGGAAAATAGCACCAAAAAATGTAATGATGATGGGGAAATTTGGTATATCCTTTCATTGAAAAAAAATCAATCTTTATTTCAGGAAGATACTTGGGTACCCATTGTTTCACTAGATGTTTGTAACTCAAGGGCACCTAAATGTCATCTATGCTCTCATTATCATAAGAACATGACCCCCCTTTAGTGAGAAACAATTCCATGCATCTATGGAATTGTCTTCTAACCTTTTCACCTCTAATTTATCATTTCCTACTAGACAACGTAGCATTTGTTTGGTTAATTTCTTCTATCTTGCCGTAAATTTCGTCACTTGACAAAGATAGATTTGAAAAATATGGGTTTGGTTGAACATCCTATAACACTCCATCAAAAGAGAGAAATTTTTAGTGAGTTTCATAATGAATGTTGAGAAGCAACAAATGTTTAATGATTTTTTTCGGATTGATTATCACAAATATCTAACAAATTTAGGCATGGGGGAAGATACAATTGATGGAACGAGAATGGAATAAGTATGGACTACATAGTATGCAAGTGTCACTTTCACCAACTAGTTGTGAGAAAAACATTATTGTGATGTTCATATATAATCCATGGTTGGTAAATAAAGGTAACATGACTTACAGGTAGATAAAAATAGAAGATGGTAGTTGGATCAGCTCCTATGCTCCAGGAAATGTTCCTATACCTGATTTGCATTTGACTCTCAAATGCATGGAGCATTTCATTAATATACATAACACTACATGAATTATAAATGGATTGTGGGAATCATGCAAAAATTTATGAAGGAATACCTCAAAGAGTTATGCAACTACAAATTGAAAGTGCTAGTAAGAGTTGCCCTAGTTTTAATTTGGAAGACATAAAGGGGAAAATATGTGACCAGGTTGAAGAAAACATTATTTCCATTGATGCATCACGTCCTCTATAATATGATGATTTTCAATTTCAGTGATATTATCTCATTTAATTTAAATTCTACAATAAAATGAGATGTGCACCTCTAGCAGAACAAAGGCCTGACTATTACATGGTGTCATATCTCATGTATGTAATTTATATCATAAACCCCCTCCCTATACTCGGTTTTTCATAGAATTACCAATGCCCCACTATCGATGTCTATTATCAAATATTGTGAAAATAAGAGAACGTGATTCATTATGGGTCTCTATGTTATGACTGTGTAGCCACTCTACACAAACTCTTTCTCGGAAAACCTTATGTCACATTCTCAAACAAATCTCTACAAGTTATAGCACGAACATGAAGTTATTATATAGAAAAACACTTTAACTACATTATTTATTTGATGCTCCAAAGATCCCTCATTCGCTACTAGAGCATGGCCTAGATAAATTGGTATTGAGAAAAATTGCATATCAAGCAACTTTATATGGAGTTAATGAACCTTTGAAAGAAAAGAAAAATGTTTCCTAACCCACCCTATTACCATTAGTATTTATATCTTTTGTAATATTGTTTATGCTCAAATGGAGCAAATGTAGTACTAGACTACAAGCTCAAAGAATAATAATTTAAAATACATGATCCTTTGAAAATAGTCAAAATCCATATCACAATAGTGAACATAAGATGGGATTATGGCCACCAAGAAACTCCAAAGAAGAGTGGACTATTTGGGTTATAAGACTAAAGAGGAAAAGTGTATTTTCCAACAAAAATAAGACTTTGAAATCATCATTGAGGATGAACCCTACAAATATATATTTAAGGGATAGTCTCTTATCACTCGGAATGAAAGCAATCCTCCACTTGCAGCAGATAGCTAAGGAACAAGCAAGTGAGAAACATCAATGAAATCTTGATAACAATGGAAACTTGGAGACAATGTTCACATGGATTTGACATTGACTAGGGGACCTTCCATTTTTTTTGTAGAAGAGTCATAGTTCCAACAAGTCTTGAGGGAACTAACTCAATCTTAAAAGTATGGCCCTATTCCAATATTGGAAAATGTTTCTTTTCATAAGAAGAATAAATCACTAACGAATCAAGTGCACAAGAAAAAGAAATTGGCAAATAGGAAGAAATGATTGAAACTATTAAAATTGTTATTGCACATCTATGAATAGTAAACCTCATGTTCATAGAAACAATGGGTGTAGCTGCAACAAAAGTAAGTCAGACTATTATAATGGACATGACAAGGTATCTCAAGCTGAGAGATGAAGATATTTACAACTTAAGAAACCATATTGAATATTTTTAAACAAATAATAGATCAAGTTGTAACCCTAAATTGTCTTTTTTTTAGCAAGATAAAAAATATACAAGGAAATGGAAAGATGGAAAGGTTGTTTAGACATAATAATCTTATGGGAATACAAACACCCTCCCATTCTTGTCAAAATTTATTCAGGGGCATCCAAGAGTATTATTTAGGACATGACCAGTGTCAATCATACATCTGAAAAATCCACACCAACTATCAAGTATGTGCAATAGTTGTTCCATGATATCAAAAAATGTTTTTTTCATGCACTAGCAATAACAACTGAATGTACGTTCCCTATTTTCAAAGATGAAAATGCATTCAAACCACTCCCTACACTGATTTCCCAAGTGCAGGATTCTAACCTGGAAGATCAACAACACCTAAAAACCTTGCAAAGTGCAAGCACAAATCCAAAAAATATTTTGAAGACCCAATCACAAAAATAATTCAATCACCTCTTGCAAGCAAAGTGAATTTGCCTCTAGAATTGACTCTGGTATTGATGACTTCAATCATGCCTTGTGTGAAATTATCTCTTAGCATTGATGAGCAGGGAATAGGCTTCTCATATGAAATGGTTATTCTTGTTTTAATTTATTTTGATTTATCATAGGAACTAGAATCAATATAGTTGAAACCTATTAAGTTAACATAGATTGGATTTTGGATTGCTTACATGGTGAAAAAGGCTAGAGGGAAAATTATTTTGATTATTTCCCATCGTGATTCTAATTCCAACCATTTTAATTAGAGTGATAAAGTGATGAATGGAATAATGTAGCACATAGTCATTGACTCATCTCTTAGTGTCAGGTGGAGCATCCATCCCACACAATCATTTAGGGGCAGGAATATTGGATATTGCATAAAAGGAGAAGTTTCCTTACTGGTAAACTTGGACATTAGAGGACTATGAGAGAAAGTGTAACCATTGGTGGGCATCATAATTGTGAAGTTCACCTGAAAATTGTGATCAAGAGCCAATGCATTATGTGGTTATTTGTTATACCCAAGCAATAATTTGATAGCTTGTCCTCATATGGGTTGTGGATAAGGGTTCAAATATGGAAATTCGTCTCATATTTGTGAAGGCTATAAAAGTGGCCTTAGTGAAGTGGAAAATTCATGGGTCTATATGTAATAAAGGAAAGAGTTGACTCTATGTCATAATTGGATTTTAGGTTTGAAACCCCAAACCCTCACATTAATTGGACATTGCAACATCACAAGAGGTAAATTTGCGAAGACTCTTCGATCAATTTTTGAATCAAAAATTTTATTTGTTTGCGAACTGTTAGAGGAAGCACCTAAACCCTTTGACATTTTGGAATGATCCTGTCATAAATGGGCCACTACTAATCAAAGGAAATTTAATATTGGGAAATGCAATTTTATCACTACTAAAGTGATTAAGCATGCATCATATCACAGAGTGTACCTTACAAAACCTAGGGTATAGTGTAAGACCCCATAACTGAGATCTGAGAAATAAAGAAAGGTGATAATCATTGTTGAATTCCATCGAAGAATCCACTGTAAAAATTGATATCGAAAATTAGCTTACTGCCATATTTTCTGCCTGTGAATATAGGTGCCTCTATGGCACCACTTGTCGACTCAATGTTGCACCACTACTCAAATGACATCATGCCCTGCTCTTACTACTTTTTGAATGCTCTTTCTCCACAATTCCCATGGCACATTATATCTATATATATAATATATATTATATATTATATATTAGTAATATATATTATATATAAAATATATATTATATCTTAAAGGTGTTAGGAATTAAGAGTTATAGTTTAGAGATATTAGGGTATATATCACGAATTGATGTGATGACTTGGAAACATGAGGTTATATATCCAATTAGATTTTAGGGGTGTTAAGGCTTATAATGTTCAAAAATTAAGGTTTATACTAGTTATGGGTTATATAGGTCAAGAATTAGTGGTGATAAGTTTAATATTATTTAGGAGTATATAGTTTTGGTAAATAAGAGATATAGTTGATTGTGTTTATGGAGGTTATAGTTAGCAATGATGGGATAATAAGGGTACACAGTGACACTGAAAAGAATTGTTAGTGATAGAGGACATCATAACCAAAATGAGGGCTTAAATATGTGTTCTATAAGGGCTAGGGATTATACAAGTTACATGATCAAGAGTTTCATAGTTTTTTATTATATAAATTACTGATTAAATCAAAGGGTTAAGAAATATCAAGGTTAAAATCAAAATGGTTATAAGGGATATAATTTATAATGACTTGGGTTATAAGGATTCGTAGTATACAGATCTAGGGTGACAATAGTTTAGGGCTAAGTATCATTATACATGGTCTAATGGTTTTAGGTTATTTATGTTAAGGGTCATATTACATGTCATAGAGTTAAGAATTTAGGGTTAGGAGTGTTACGTTGCATAATAGTTAATGAATACAGAGGATAATTGTTACTAATTCAACTATTATAAGTGTCAAAAATTATTTTTTTGAGGCCATATTAAATGTTATAATTATAAAATTTCATAGACGTAATAGGTAAGTGGTTATAATAGTTAAGGTTAAGGGTTTGTTAGGGGAGTTTTAAGGTCTAAAATGGGCCTCCTAATAAAATGATAAAATAATAGTGGAAATAATAAAATAATATTAGATTACATCATCAAGTTTTAGAAGGTAAAAATAAAAAACTATTTTTTCAACTCGTATTTTCAACCTATCCCCCTACGGGTTTACTCAAATTTTGATCGACAATACTCATTGGAAGAAAAATTGGATTCCTCATCCAAGGAGTACCCATGTTACATACTTTCGATGGACACTCCTACACAAAAAATGAGAAATAAATGAAAAATGTTATTGCAATCACATTTTTTCATGTATTTCTCATTTTCTTATGTAGTAGGGTCCATCAAAAGTATGCAAAATGGGTACTTCTTGGACGAGGAATTAAATTTTGCATCTTGTTAGTGTCATTTAGTTTTTCCTATCACCAGTGATCAAATATGCCCTTAAAAGGTTGTGTTATGGATCTTAAGTCAAATTTTAACCATTTTACTAGGTTTTCAAATAGAATTTGGTCACTAGCTAGTATGTCTAGGTCTATTGCCGCTCCTTCAAACTTTTCATGTTCTGGTCACTTCCATCACTTAGTTGAATTTTCCATAACTGAAAGTTCATCATCATCATCTCAGAAAAACCATTGTGGTCTTCATTCAGCTTAGTGTCCCCATTAGGTCATTAGGGTTAGTTATCAAAATTGTCATGTCATTCATAAAACTGGCAAATGAAGTAGTGATAGGGATTTTCTCAAAGGTTTTGTTTCAAAGTGTAATTTATTTCAAAATATGATGTAATAAGTTCAGATGCTCTAATATGCATTCAAATGTTCCAAAGATACATAGTTTTCAAAGCAAAAGTGAAAACACATGGTGGGCCACCCTACCATTATGAAGAATTTGATTGCCACAAGCTATAAAAGACCAAAACACAAGTTCATTTGCTCATTCCACATTCAAAAGAAAGAGTTGTACTTTTCCAAGGAAATCCAAATCATCATTTCAGGTTCAATACTATCATTGGCAAGTAAGTGGATCATCTTATACCTTGTTTCACTTCAGTTCATGCTTGGAAAGATCAAATTTCCCTCTCCTAGTGTTTGCTTGGTTTCGTAGTCTCTTTGGTGTAATTATTGAGAAAAAACCTCAAAATTAAGCTCAATTACCCTCCCCCACCTTCAATATATCCCCATAGACACATTTCCACACCCCTATCCCTCATCTACTCCCTTTTTCCCAAAACCCTAGCCTAGACCCTACATTCCTAGGCTAGGACTATTTTTCTCCCTTTTGGATCCCTTCCCCTCATCCTTTCCCTCCAATTCCACTTTCCCTACTCCCTAACATGCTTCCCTATCTCACCAAATTTTCTCAAGAATTTAGAGACCCTGTAACGCCTGCATTTCACTCAATTTCAAAAACTGCCCAAATCCCTTGTTTTTCCCTACACTAAATCCTAAATTCCCCTTCCGTTGAGCTAGGGTTATCTATGGATTCAGAGACTGTTGAGAAAAAGATGAAAAAATGATTTCATATAAAAGTATATTTTATCCAATTTCAACATAAGAGATAATGTCTTCACCATTTCTCAAGAAATCATTCCAAGAGACAAATCATTTGCTGCACATAGGGACAGTTTTGCTTCAAAGTATGTTTCTAACCAAACATAGATGAATTTTACAAAACTAAATGAATTTTTTGACAATTATAGGCCAAAGAGAAAAATCCTACATCATTGTATGCATAGGTGTTATGATTTGGGAGAAATTCTCAAACTATAGTTTCCATAGGAGAGTTGTTGCACTTTTGGAGTAGTCTTGGGAGATTGAATTTTTAGGTGTCTTGGAGTAGGTGTTTGTAGTTCTTGATGACTCTATTGTGTTGTAGACATACCTATATTTCCTACCATACAAAGTGAAGCCCAAAAATTCTCTGGGAAGACATATAAATCACTCTCCAAACTTTTCACTGTGATTTTGCTGTGAGCATACTATGCTTTTCCAATTTTAAGTGACCAATGTAAAACTTCAATTTTGAACAAATGGGAAATGATTTTTGATCATTGGAGGATGTTTTAATTTATAACATACCAAAGAACACAAACCTCTCTTAGTTTACCACAAAGCCTTATGGTTAGAGCGATATGGCTCCATCTTTGAGCCCTAGTTTTGTAAAAAACCTAGAATGTTTTGCACATTTTGACACAATCATGCAAACAAAAACGATGCGTGCTCCACGCTGCACTTTTGTTAGGGAGCTCAAAATCACTTTTTTTTTTTACATATATAGATTTGACATGGTTTATACATCACATTTGGCCAGAGGGAAGCATATGTTTTGTGGGTTATGAGAGGTGAAAATGCCCAAAAACCACCTAAAAACCACATTTCTGCCACCCGGTTGAAGAACACACTGTGTTTTTTAGAGTACCTCTAGGAGAATGAATTTTTGAGGGGCTAGAAGTGACATTTTTCATCTCATGAAGAGTCCATCGTGTAGCATACATCCACAAATTTTCAATGAGCCATCAAGATCATAATTTGGACTTCAGGAAGGCCTTCAAAAACCATTTCTCCCAAATTTGTTGTATTTTCTCCAAGTTTGTTGCATTTTGGGCTGATTTAGCTGCGTTTTTTCCCGTGAAAACTTTTATTTGGTTTTTTCAGGTGGATTCAAATTTAGATGATGTAATTATTTGATTGATGTTAATATGATGTAATTATGGGTAAAAGGCTTGTTAAGGTATTTTTAATGTAAATTTGGGCTTCATTAATGAGAGTAGTTTGAGTCAAAGTTTAAATGAAGTAGTTGTTTAAACCTCCCTAGTCTTTAGGGTTTTGGTTGAAACACCACATGTATCAATTCCTAAACTCATGCATTCAACCCCTGAGAGAAAGGAGATGTTATTTTGGTCTATATGTATCACTTTCTCAGTAGTAGAACATGTTGGACATCAGAGGAGACAAGACTTGTAGCTTGTACTTGGACATTTTATTCAAAAAATCAAAGGAGCATTTGCAACTACTATCTACGAATTCATTTGGAGTGAGTTTGTGATGATGTATTTTCTCTGTTTTAATTTTATTTTGACGATATACATCTTTCCTTTCCATATCTTGTTTCTTCAATGATTTTCCTTAAAGTTTATAAGCATAATTCTTTGCATAAAGCTCTGTTTTTATGGGAATATCATTTTGTGTAATTTTCTTCCTTTCTTAATGAATTCATGTGCTCATGCTCATTAAGACCTTTTCTTATTCACACACTACACTACACCGACAAATCCTAAATCCATCACAAAGTTATTACTACCTTGCTCCTCTATATCTTTGTTGTTATAACCCTTTGAGCCTTTGACCTAGCTACCTGGTTTTCATCCATTGTCTAGCATCAAAACCTAAAAATTTCAAAACCCTACCTGAGCTCAACATATCTAGCCTAAAATCCTTTCCCATTCCAGTCATTCATTGGCTATGAATTCATAGAGAGATCCTTCTTTGGTTTAGTAGGGCTAGCTGTTGAATCGCGAGTGATTTAAGGTTACCTCCGTTGATCTCCTCCTCCGCCTGGGACATTGTGGAGGATAACATTTTGGTGCCATTGTCGGGGAATGAAAAATCATGTCTTCCTTGGGAAAGAACGAGAATGATGAAATCTAATTTGTTGATGGTGAATAATAGTCAGACACAAGAAAGGTTGTGCATATTTCACCTGGTGACTCTAGTGTTGAAGAATCCAAAGGTTTAGAATCTTCATGGCAACTCCAAATCAGTTTCAAATTTAATTCAAAGACTCCAATGGAGGATGAAACTTACCAATAGAAAAATGCAAGGACAATATGGGAAGACCAAGTATTCAAATTGGACTTTCATCCAAGACTTCATGTTCTTTATTGTAAATTATTTCTTTTCTTTCCCTGAGAATGTCAAGAAGGTTTTCCAGAGTATATTGTATTTGAGAAAAGATCCTAGACTTGCATTGGATTCCTTTCCTTTGAAGATTGTGAATACAAATTTTGATCTTGATCAAGACCCTTCTTCTGAATCTTATGATGACCATCTTCAACTTCATTAGCCTCAAGAGATCAAAACTAATCCTATAGCTCCTATAAATAATCCTACACCTTGTGAAATTCCAAATAGATACAAGCCACTCATCTTACCTCCTATACTCCATGATTTCCCTGAAAATTACTACAAATAAATTCCCAGGTTTGATGGAGAATATAGTAACATCACTACTGAAAAACACATTCAGAGTTTTGAAAAATTTCTCAGCCTTTTTTAGGTTGAAGAAGATGATGCATGTACAAAGGGGAAGTTTAGTCAAAGAATTCAACATGTACCTAGGGGGAGCATGATCAATGTTCATATTCAACTGTTCAGATATGAAAGTCTTCATTTTCATCAACCCTTTGACCCCTGATCTCAAAAGGAGAGAATATCTTGGTCCGCCCTTTGTCCTTGATGTCAAAGGGGGAGAGTATCTTCGTGTTACTTGATACATCTAAGAGGTTCTACAACTTGAAGTAATCAACACCAACATGGTTGCCATCAAGTCCGAAGGGGAAGATTGTTGGCATTATGACACATGTGTTGTACTTGATGGCAACCCACTTGTAGCAGAACAAGGATATGGAAACTAGATGAATCTACAAGATAGATTAGAGGTGATGATGGAACAAAGGTGAAAAAATGATGGAAGAAAATAATGGTTAAAGGTTTGATACAGGGAGATTGTTAGTGTGTGTTTCCCTTGATATTTGATGAATGAACTAATTGATAAAGTACAAACAAGATTTGATAGAATGCGTGGCAGTTGTGTTTACAGATGTGACAAAATGTAGGGAAATTCAGATAAATTAGTTTAGAATTCATGTATGATGGAAAATCACATTATAACAAGTCAATTCAGAGGTAACAGGGCAATGGTACGGAAGAACGGGATATTGGAAAAAAGGATTACAGATAAAAATCAAGAAGTTGAAGAAAAATGATGTTTTTAGGTATGTTAAGTTGTATACGTGGGTTCATTGTACAAAAAGAGTGTATACACATTGGTTCACTGTACAAAAAGAGCGTATACGTATGCAAAAAGCTCATATTGGATGAAAAATCAAGGAACTTAAGGTGAAAGAATACCAAGGTTCAATACCATGGTATTAGCCCACAATATTGAGTGGAGTAATGGTTATTTGATTTCATCCAAGAATACCACAGGCTCTAAGTGTTGTTTTGGTATGAGGTATTGAGGAAGGCTGAAAAATATATAAGGAGGAGAAGATCAAAGGGCTAAGAGTAGAAGTAATGAATATCTTATTTAGTGTTAGATTAAAATAAAATATGCATGTTATGGGTTTCTGATGCTTTGCTTGATCTAGACTAAATCTATATGTTGGTTCACCTTGGTGAAGGTGCATATACAATCTGGTTTGGTACTTCCAAGCAGCGTATGTAGAAGAAAAGCTTGTTGTTCAGGGATGAATGATCTATCTGATTAGTGTTGTTGTTTTACTATCATTTGTCAATGATGTCTTCATTAGATCTGAAAGTAAAATTGATTGTATAAGGAGATTGAATCTGGTTGATTGATTTATTAAGAAAGAAGGGTGATCCTTGTTGCTATCTATTTAGAAATCTGTAGTATGACAGTAGATATTCAAAATGTAACTGATTGCTAGAGTTTGTGGTTTAGAGGTTTTATGACTCAGTATCTTTAGAGGTATACGCAGGTTGGGCTAAAGGAAGTAGCGTATACATGCAAGTTGGATTAAAGGAGTGCATACATTCTAACACGTGACTTTTGAGGTTACGATTGGTTCTAGTTGTTGATGCAGTGTTTTGGGTTCAAATATGTGTATTGGTTATAGTGATCTATATGTTCTAGTTGATTGGTTCAATTTTTATTAAGTAACAGCTGATTGGGTTTTGAGTGAATGGTTTATTCAATTGTGTCAAAGGTTCAGTGATTGTTTGATTCAGTGTGTCAGAGCTTTCAATGATTGATTGATTCAGTTATGGTTGATACAGAGATTGATGATTAGGTTTTAGTGGTTGGTTGATGCAGATGTATTTGATGATTGTACTGCAATGATGATTGTTTTGAGCTTCAATGTTAATTATGGGTCTAGTATGAAAATTTGATGAAATGTGGCCTTCACAGTGTGTTTTTGTGTATCAGGAGTATCCAGTTTGAAAATTAATGAAACATGGTCCTTGGAAGAAGAGAGAAGGTCGTAGCCTTCTGTAGGTTAAAACTTATGTACTGGTAATCATATTGGCCAGTACAAGAGCCAAGGGGTTTGACCTCCCTTCTAATAGCAGCTAGAGAATGAGCGAAGGTTGGAGCCTTTTGTAGGTTGGTGCCTATGTGCTAGTAAACATATTGGCTAATAAAAGAGCTAGGGGGTTGTAGCTCCCTTCAAGTAGAAGTTGGAGAACAAGAGAGGGTTGTAGCCTTATGTAGGTGGGTGCCTGCATACTGGTATGAGTCTACACCAGTACAAGATTGTAAACAAATTATTCTTTATATTAAAAGAAGACAGAGACAACAAAAATAGGTGGATTTTCTCCTGTATTGGTTTTCCACCTTAAATCAAAGTGTTCACATGTGTTTCTTATATGTGATGGTTTATTCTATTATTACTGCACATGGTTATTGTTTAATGTTTAATAAAGTATTGATGCACTTATTAAAGATCAACATATGATGAATTAATTGAATCATGATTTCACTGGATATGCACTAGTTGCCTTAAGCACAATTGCGTGCACATGTGAGATCCCTTCACTGAAGTAGCATATATAAATCTGACTATGGAAATGAAAAATTTATTGATTTGTAAATACTTATTCACCCCCCCTCTCAGTATTATTCCCAACAATTGGTATCGGAGTAGGTCCTTTGGCAAAATCTTGATCACTTGAAGGAGATCCGTAGTAACAATGGGAAAGAAGCAAAAGAAGAAAGCACCTCAAAATAAGAAGACATATCAAAGTAACTGTGATAGTGGGAGACACGATTGGCCACTATGTGGAAGCAACTCTTCAGATTCAAAATCACCTCATAATGAAAATGAACAAGAAAAATAATTACCAGGTACAAATTTATTGTCCTCTGGTGATACATTTCTCTATTCATTTGAAGATAATGAATGTGACAACGAAACAAATGAATTTTCACTTATGGTTGAAAGAGAAAGAAATCAAATAGAGGAAGAATTTAAAAAGCTAACAGACACAATTAGAGATCAAAAATATCTAATTGATACAAGGGAATGTGCCTACAAAGAAGGAGTTACCAGATTAAAAGCTCAGTTGGAAAAAGGAAACAACGTAAGGAAGACTCTACCAATTTCTGGGTTAAATTCAGCCAATTCTCCTTCTCCTAGTTTAAGCTTTGATCTAGTTATCATTCATAAATAGACCAGCACAAGCTTGTCTAACATTAGAAACCTAATTCTCTGATACTACTTGATCTGGATTTGATCTCAGAAAAAGAATAAGGTATTATAGACTCATGTGCATGGATGTGCCTATGTTATTTTATGCAACGGATCGATAAGATTGCAAAATACACAGGCACTAAAGTAGTTAAAGAAAACACAATAGGCAACACATATAAACACAACAAGTTTAATAAGGAGTTCATGCAATACTCCTAGGCTACGTCTCCTGGTCCAGCCTTCAGTGGAGGCCTCTCTATTATGTTTTCAAGCATATTTTTTACAACAGTGAGCTCAATTTGAGTCTCACACAACAGATATAAATCAGCAAGACTGTACTTGGATCCCCCAAGTCTCTAGAGTACACAAACTCTCCTTACTAACTCTTGACCTCTATTGGTCACAGTAGTAGGAGCCCAATCTGAGACTCATACATGACAGGCATATATAGAGGAGTTTGCTTGAACCTCTCAAGCCTTCTCTAGAGTACACCAAGTCTCTGACCCTCTCTGGCTTTGTCTTATCTCTAGCTCGACGTTGCCTTTACTTCTATAGGTCAGCTCAGCTTCTTCTTTCTGCTCTCTGCTCTTAGCTTTCTTACTTTCTCTCTGTCAGTTTGTGGCTTTAAAGCTAATATGCTTCTTGATTGTTCATTTACGCTTCCTAGCTTTCTAGTTCCCCTACTTTTATCTGTTTGAATCCCTCTGTTCTACTTAATCATCACTGTATAACGCCTCACAGGGAGGTGGCCACCTATTTCACAACGAACTAAGTATTAGTTCTCTTGCACATTTTCGAAACGATCGTTTATTTCGTTAATCTCCAAGAATACTCACGAAACACGAACTTCTACCAATGCATCATCCATATTGAACTTCAAATCCTGTATAATCCTACCTGTTGACCCCATCAAATCCGGTCATCCATCGGAACTCATCTCCATCGTTGATCTGGGGGTCCTAGATCCTATGGTCATCATTCATATCAGGCGGCTAAGTCACATGATGTTTACTCGTCCAATGTGAGTGGTTTTATCTCTCTTCTATTGTACGTGTGGCACCCATTGTGCGGCATCGAGCGGGACTCGGTTGAAACCGCTTACCACTCGAAGCCCTTCCGATATTCTGCTGGTTTTTGTGGGACCCCGCTTCTAACGGAATCGGAACACTATTTTTCTGTATTTTACCATTATTTCAAGTCTGGGTGCTCAAGGATTTTCCTTCTTTGAGGGATTTGCCCTGTGATATGCAATTAGCGACTTGTTGTTAATCGCATATTAGAAACTACCCCTGTTTCTTGAACTGGCCTCTGGTTTTGCTAATTTGTGGCAGCGCATGTTACCATGGGCTGACGGTCTGCACGCTTGATCGAGGGTCCTCGTTGCTCTGTGCTGATCACAAATTGCAACTATTATGAGGATATCTCTAATAAGCTTGATATTTATAAGACTTTGCAACTTTGGCATGATTTTTAAAGCGTTCATGAAAACTTAGAGAGTGTTCTAGGATCCAAATTGGATCAAAAACTGTGCTGAGAAACCAAATCGATTAAACTTTAGTTTCAAGCTAGCTCTCGAACCAAAGGGGACTCCCTCAAGTGTTACAAGGATTTTTTTAATGTTGTTCACTGTCACTAGACAGGGGCCTTTGAAGCACATGCTGAAGCCTCAGAATTATGTTGCTCCAACATGGGGGATAACCACCCAGTTCAAATCTTACAGACGTATCCTTTTCTGTTTGAAGTGGTGGCTCTGAAATGGGATGATGGGATCAGTTTCCCATAGTGGGTTTGAAAATGAGAGTGGGTGGTTTTCAAGTGATTTGAATAAGAATAATGATAACTAAATGACATGTTCTAAGATGCAAATCTCTAGCTAACTTAATCTAATATAAACCTGGGTATTCTGAGCGATATGTGATCTAAAAAGATATATGTTTGACATGTGATACTAAAGATTATTCATGTATTAAACAGAGATGATAACATGTAAAGATAATTTCTTTGACTAAATAGTTAGTAAAAGAAATGTATAAATTATATCGCATATAAAAATTATCATATTCTAGAATAAACACTTACATCTAGGCATCATACAGTAGTGCAATTAACACATAACAGAAAGAACATATTCCATATATAATTCGTGAAAACAAAATGTTATCACTAATTAAACAAAACAGAAATGATCATACAAGATAAAAGTGCCATATGTGTGAGGTTCTTCTCATTTGACTAATGACATAGATCAAATCCTTTCTTCAAATCAAATTATTCTCCAAGCATACAATAGTGCATTAAGAAAGAAAAGTAGTTTGATAATCAAAAGTAATGACCATGTTCCATAACTTAATCAAGGCATTCACAAACTTACAAAAGTGAATTCTTTGCAAATGTTTTTGATAAAATTTTGGACCCTTCTCTAAATGCATGAGCATGGTTTAAATACTAAACTATAGGTCCTAAAAATAGATTATTTCAAAAATAACTTAGGAGGTTTAAACGACCTTCTTTAGCTTATGTGAAATAAAACTAAGTGACTAACTCCTTTGCATTCAATCTTTGGGATCACAGATATATGTCATTGGTTTGAGCTGTGTCGGTTTCTCAATCGTAGATTTCAATTGTCTAGCAAATATAGTGCGTTAGTGCTAGCACCATTTTTTGACTGGACGTAGTTAAGCATCACAAGGTAATCCACTAGCTATATTATTTGACTAAGAATTTCCAATATGCTTCCTAGTTTAGCTTGCTCATTTGTCTGATCACCTCCTCCTTTTCCTTTACCTCCTGTCTCCACTGTTGCTCTAATTTTTTGACATTTGGAAGAAATCCTGGTACAGATTCTGTAACCAGGTTAGCACCATGTAGATTTTCATTGATGGCTTCAATGGTGTTGTTTACAATTGTTGGTGCAACTGTCATTGCCCCTTTCTACTTGCTTGAGCTGAGAATCCTAGTCTGTGAATAAGATGTCTTTATGTGATTCCTCTAGTTCTAGTAGATCAACCTTCCTCCCATCTTCTAATTCTTGCCAGGTGATAAAGTCAAGAATCCTTTCATGGATTTTATCATACTCAAGCCTTATGTTAACAACTTGTCTTGTTATTTTATCACTGATCTCGCAATAAGGACTTGTTTGCAAGATTTTCTAGCATAGAACTTCCTTTTGCTGCATTAATTGGGAGTTAAGACTGAGTGCTTCTTTTATGAATTCATCGATCTATGGATTGCGTTTATACTTGCCTGTCATAGCTTGTATCTACAAATTTATTTCCACTAAGCTGACTTGATGTTGTATTTGCATCTATTTAAATTCCTGCTAGAGCTTGGCTACTTGTAACTTTGCTTGTTGGTTAGATTTCTCTTGTTCTAATTGTTGTTCCAATAGAAAAATATTTTGTTCTTTTTCTCTAAGTGGAATTTGGACCTCTATTGCTTTATAGATAGTTTCCATAGCATAGGCTCCTGCAAATTGTGACAATCTCGTAATATTTTTAGATGGGTCCATGGGCGAGTCTTTTCAGACAATGTCCATTGGTTCACTGTCAAGAGTGGTAATCACTGCAGTATCTAACTTTCTTTTCTTCCTCTACCTTTTAACGATAGGTTTGTGGGTAGGGCTATAAAACACATCTAAAGGAGGAATTTCCTCAATTCTCAAAATAATTTCTGAAGTGGGGGTAGCATGAATGAGCTCCACATCCTGAGTAACTACAGTTTTCTCCAATGTTATTTCTTGATTTGATTTGTGTTGGGGAGAGTGTATCTCAGATGTTTGTTCCTCTATGTGGAGCTTCTTGTTAAAATTCTCCCATTCTTTTTCTAAATCAATAACTTGGGGATTTGTTGATTGAGTGGAAGTAGAGTGAATTTCAGCCTATTTCTTTGCCAAGGTCTACTCAAGTGTTTTCTCTGTAGTTCTGGCTGTGTCCCTTTCAGACTCTTTATTTTTGTTCCCCCCATTTTGAGACTACTACTCTGAGTGCTCTGACTCATGATTAGATCTCTCTTGGGTCTTTGCTTCAGAATATTCATTGGAATTCTCTTTAGATTTTCCCTCCAAGCTTATAATGAGAGTTGGTTCCCTTATTGGTTCAATCTGTAGCAGGTCTAATGGGACCTTTAATAATCTCCTCTCTCTATATGAACTGAAAGCTTCAACATCATGTGGGGGAAGAAGTAGTGATGCCATATGTGTTACCTCTAAAAATGTCTCTTTTTGTAGGAATAGGTCATAGAAGGCATCTTCCTCATGGATGAATGGTTTCACTTTCACCATAGTAGTGAAGTCCTTGGCAGTACCATTTGGGTCATAGTTCCTTCTTGGGAATGTAGCTAATTTCAGATATTTCATAATCTCTGCCTCTTTGCATGCATGTCCAAAATCATGTAGTGCAAATGCACCACATTGCAATGGAAATGTAGGCCAAATGGCCTTTTCTGTTCTTTCAATCTTTTGCTCAACCCACCTTCCCCTGATGTTTCGTAGGCTATCTCCCTGGCCATTAACTTGTCGAGGACATAGTATGGGAGGACATGCGGTGAAGAAATACTCCCAAATACTCTGATATATGTAAATGTCTCCTCCCCAAACCATCTGGAAACAGGTAGAAAACCTACATCGACTTCTTTGGAAAACCTAGGGGTGATTTTATTGCAGACTTATTTATGGATAGGCAACATAAATCCTTGACAAATATTGTAAAAATGGGGTGAAACTGAGACTCCCACAGACTCTTATGATACACATGGATAGGAAGTGGGTCTTGCACAGTCCACTTTCATCCCATGATAGGAAATTTGGAGACAAAAAATATTGCATCCATTACATAGGCACTCATGAAAAATGGTGGGTAAACCCTTGAAGAGGGATGCTCTTTCTCCTATACTCCATAATGGATTTTGCCAAATTATCAGGCAAAATTTGGCCCCAATTCATTATTGTTGCATTTACAATTGCTTCTATAAATGGTAGCCATTATGGGGAAAATTTGGTACTATCGGGCTTGTCGAACAGTCTACATAGCATGGTTGCTGAAAAACTACAAGGGGCAGAGATAGATGTTGTAGAATACATACCTGTCTTATCCTTTTTGATCTTGCTTTCATTCTCTGTCAGGGTTCATGTCACGTCTGCTAGGTCTTCATTCTCCTTACCAAATTTCTCAAGGAATTCTTTATTGTAGAGCTTATGTGGCTCTGGTAAATTATACATAAGCCTCAGGCTATCTGGTGAAAAAGATCCCATAACCTCCTACTTGTTAGTCTTGAATTATCTGTTTGAGACATCCACCATATCAATTATCCATTGAACCATATCTGTATATGGAATTATCTTTGGTCTTGCAGTTATGTAGTGTAGAAAGGAACATATTGTTGTGAAAAAAGAGGCATCAGAGGAAATATTAACATTGGTTGTGGCCTTTTTTACCAAACATCTTGGTTTCTCTTCTTCTAATAAATCATACATGGCTTCCCATGTTGAGGTTCCTCCATCTCTATTGCACGTAGTATCAAAAAATAGAGGGATTATTTCAGACTTTTCAGACACGGTTGCCTTTCCCCTATTAACCATTGCTCCCAACGACTCTTGCTAAGGATTTTTCCTAAAAATGGAGCAAAGCATAAACTGTTGGATAGACACAAGTAAAATTGAAAAATAAGAATGAATGATATAGATAACCTTGAAAAGGTTACAAGAAAGGAGTTTTAATTAAACATAGGTGAGAAGATATCGTATCATGTCGAGCCGTTTTTCAAATGTAAATGCCATTAACCCATAGTGAATGCCCACTAATGGTTCCTTCTCTCTAGCTTTATTTCTCATTAATGTTTTGCATCATAAGTCAGGAAAGAAACTTTTTAGGGTGGAGAGCTTTAGCTGTGATAATGTCAATTTTGCGATTACGATGCAATATCACAAATCACATTATCACATTTTGTGTGTGCACTTTCTTTAAAGTTCCTTTGGTTTCTATGGGATACAAGATGTGGGTCGTTCCTTATAGTGTTTAAAGTGTAGCTTTCTTGATAGGATTTTCTTTATAAAGCCCTTTTTATTGTGCAGCGGACTTAAGTGTTATTTTATAACATAGTTTTCAATCGGGTCGAGACTTCTGTCGCATTTCGCAATATCACATGGTTGGTAAGGTTTCAGACCTTTCTTAAGTATTTCTAATGCAAAGCGATAAGGCTGATAGTGTCATCGCAATATCACATTTCACATGGTTAAAGATACTTTGTGAGGGTGTGCCCTTTGTAAGTGGCGATATGCAATGCGAGCCTTATTTTAATAAGAAATGCCTTAGGACTTAGTTTAAATAAAAAATCCTAATAACATATAGGTTAAGCGCGGTAATCCCTTTCGATTGATTTTCGCGAGTTTTGTTTGTTAACAAGGATTTTGTCATGCTTGGTCCCGCGACCTGCGAAAAAGGTGAGCATTTGCTAGCTTTCAAAGGGTTTTGTCTTGATATCTTGATTTATTTCAAAAAATTAACAAGAAAATGCCTAACTGCTAAATTTATTTTTTGGAAGGATTTTTTAATGGTCCCCATTTATTAATAGAAAATTAGTTATTATTTTAACAAATGGGGGGGTTGTTGAATAGCACAATAATTGGCGATTCGCTGGACGGACCAATTACCTTTGACAGTTTTTTGAAATTTCTAAAACTTTCAAAATTAGAAGAGTTATAAGAATAATAATTACATGAGTTATAAACTAAACAAAATTTCTCTGATATCATAATCACTTACACAATATATTTACTCAACTACTTTACTTTTGTAGTTATAAAAATACAAATGTTTGCATCAGTCAATACTAAGATTTAAAGAGATAAAGCAGGTGCCTTCTATAGATTAGTTTTTATTGTTTACTCATTTATCAAAGATAGATTCTCTGATGTTAGCAGGGGTTCATAACCTTAGCAGCGTTATCTTTTAACCAAAAATAATTCATTGTCGCATCCAAAGAAATTTTTAGAATTCGAAATGTTATTCGTTTGCTTTCTTTCTCATTTGGACCTTGTTTTTTCCTTTCATGTAATTTTTCTTTTCAAGCTTCTTAAAAGACATTGTGTAGGCTTGGTAACCCAATAATGACAATGCCATTCACTGGTTGTAACTAGACTGAACAAGCTGGCTCTTGATGAGACCCCTTGTCCTTTGATTGATTAGATCATTGGCTATTACCCTGTTTTGATATGTAGTTTTTGGTAATATCAGTTTAATTATTCCCTTATGATCATGGTAAACAAGCTCGTAATGAGACATATTATCTTTTAAGTTTTTCATATTTCAAAATTAAACTTTGCAAAAGAAAAATTTTATCAGATGGGGTGAATCATTGGTCCTTTTAAAGAGTTTTGGATGACAATAATAGAGTTTCGAGATACTCATCTGTAGAAAGTCCTTACTAGGTTAAAGATTTTTTTTCTTGACTGATAACAAAACATGTATACCTTATAAAGGTAAGAACTTGTTCATAGAATAAGTGTTTTTATCAAGGTCAACTTTTTCCAAAGAAATAAGGTTAACTTTGATACTCAAATGCTCTAATTATTTCTTTAACTTTTCTTACTTATGAGAGACTTTATTTTAAGAGGTCAAAAAGTAATACTACTTAACCTTTATTTTCCTAAGAATGCTAAAGACAATTTGATACAAAATAAGAAGAGACTGTCTTCTAGGAAAAGTATTTTTTCAAAATTTTCCCATTAACGGTCAAGGAATCAATTCTTCCTGACAAATCTTGTAAAAGAAATGTTGATGGACCAATTTTCTCAATGATTTGGAATGGTCCAAGCCACAGTCTTTGGAGTTTGGTGTGTTTTCACTTTTCCTCGTGTGCTTTGTCCCATTTCAAATTCAGATCACCTACTTCAATGGTTTTATGACTGGTAAAGATTGTATCGAAGGAGGCTTTGACCAATTGCTGATGATGGGAATGGGTAGCTTTGGCTTTTTCTCTTTCTTCTTCAAGCTTAAGGATCTCAAATTGTCTTGCTTGAAGAGAAGAGGAAGGATTTTCATTAATAAATTACACTAGGGCAAGAGATGGGATTGCTATGTTTATGGGGAGAACTTCTTCTTTTCCATAAAATAAAGAAAAAGTAGAAGATACAATTGAGGCCTTCTATGTTATTCTATCTGCCCAGAGAGAAAATGTCAATGCTTTGTGCCAATTCCTATTATTTTGGTCTATAGTCTGTTTGATGATTCTAATAGGGTTTTTGTTTGTTGATTCGGCGAATCCATTACCTTGTGGATAATAGTTGGCTGAATACTTAAATTTGAAACCTCTTTTTAAGGCAAATTCTACCATAGTATTTCCAAAAAAATAAGATGCATTATCAAACATTAAAGCTATAGGTAACACAAACTTGGTGATTATGTACTAATCAATAAAGTCTGTAAGACTGTTTGTATTAGCTACTTTTAGTGGTATACTTTCTACCCATTTCGTGAAATAATAAGAAGTTGTAAGGATGTACTTGTGTTGCTTGGAAGAGTTAGGAACAGTCTCACCAATTATATCTAATCCCCATTGTTCAAATCGTTGTCGGATATTCACTGGTTGTAAAGGGAATGCTGGTTTCGTTTCTCTTCCAGCTACAGTTTGACAAGTTTTGCATTTTCTTGCATAGTCATACGCATCCTTAAATAGTGTTGGCCAATAATAACCTGCATGAAGGATTTTGGGAGATGTGGTGTTTCCTCTGAAATGACCTCCAGCTGGTCCATCATATAACTCCTACATAACCTTTTTAGCTTTAGGTTTCTCTAGGAATCTTAATAATACTAAATCATAATTTTTTTATCAATAATACATCATCAATTAATTCATACTGATTTGATTTCAACCTTAAAGCATGTTTTGTTTTGTAATTAAGATGCATAGGATCATATCAATTCTTTAAATAAAACTTCAAATCAACATATTGTGATTGTGCATCGTTGAGGCTTACCTCTGATATTTTCACATCATTACCTTGGTATTTTTTTGTTGATAAGTGGGAAGCTCCAGTTAGCATCCTGCAAAAACCTTGGCCCCTAACAATTTTTGTTGGTTGTATTTCTACATCGTACTCTTGAAGTGCAGTGACCCAATTCCCTCTTGTCTCCCCTTCTCTTTGAATGAAAAATTGCCTTACTGCAAGGTATGGTACTACTATTTTTGTATGAGTTTTGAGGAGAAGGTCTGAAATGTTTCAAGGTTTTAAGGATAGAAAAATCTTGTTTCTCAATAGTTAAGTAGTTTAACTTGACACCTTGTAAATTGGAACTGAAAAAAGAGATAGGCGCCTTGATGTTTTGATTGTTCAACTATGTTAACGCTGTTGCATATGATGTATCAGATGAAAATGAGTACAACACAAAAGGTTTGAGAAATTTTGGAGTTGTTAAAGGACGAGCATTGATAATGGATTTTTTTATTAACTCAAATGACTCTCTTTCATCTTTACCCCATTTGAAGACTGCATTCTTTCTTATCATTGATTGAAGGGGTAGAACAATTTGTGAGAAATATGGAACAAATATTTTTACAAAATTTATCTGGCATAGGAATGATTGCATGGTATTTTTGTTATGTGGGATAGGAATCTTTTCGATTTCTTGGATTCTATTGGGATCAATATAAATTCCTTTCTTGGACACTATGAATCTAAGAAGCCTGCCTTCTGCTAAAGCAAAGTATGACTTTTTGGGATTCAAAGAAATGCCATATTACTTGCATCTTTCAAAGATATGCTTTAGGTCATTCAAATGATTGTTTTTGTTCCTAGAGTAGACTATGATGTCATCTAGGTAAATAACAACTGATTTATTAACCAGACCGTTACAAGAAATATCCATGGCGTGTTGAAATGTAGCACCTGCAATGATGAGTCCAAAAGGAATTTTTTGATAAACATATGTCCCCCAATTGGTCCTGAATGTTGCCTTCAATTTGTCATCTGGATGTACAAGAATCTGATTGTATCCTGAAAATCCATCTAGAAAAGACATTAACTTGGAACTGCAACTGATTGAAATCTTTGCTCCATGGTAGGCAAAGGAAATTTATCCTTTTGACAAGATCTGTTTAAGCTCCTAAAATCAATACAAATCCTAATATCTACATTCTTTTTCCTAACGAGAAACATATTTGAGACCCATTTTGAGTGTCTAATGGGAAAGGTTATCTTTTCTTTCATAAGTTTGTTCAATTCAGATTTGATTTGGATTTCAAGGTTTGGATGAATCTTTCTGAGCTTCTGTTGAACTAGTTTTTCATTAGAGGTCATCGATATAGTATGTTGAATTACAAAGGTACGATAGGTCTTGAGATCTGAATAATCCCAGGAAAAGACACCTTTATATGTTTTCAAAAACTTGATGAATGATGTCCTTTCTTCAGATGATAAACCAAGAACTAGGTTGGCATCTTGTGGTTTTTCAGTTGTGCCTAGGTTTACCACTTCAAATCTAAAAGTAGAACTCTGATTCTTGGAGTTGGTAATCTTCTTAAATCTTTCTTTCAAATCATAGAGATCTTCCATTTTGACTACAGGTTTTGGAATTGGGTTTTGATCTTGTTTATGGTTGATTTTCAAGTCATGTTCATATTCATCTATGATTTGTTCCTCATAATATGCTTCTGATGCAAGGAAATCGATTATATCAACATCATTATTAAACACTCTCCAATTTGTTACATTATTAGGAATGGATGGTCTAAAAACTAACTCTATAGAAAATCTATCTAGACTAAATTCTTCTCGAGATATAAGCTTAGATGCTACATTGGCAAGGAAGTCAACACTTGCATTTTTTAATCTGGGGACTGAAGAAATGTTGAAAGCAGTAAAGTGAGAAGAAAGATTATGGGCTAGGGATTGATAATGTTTGAGATGCCCAGACACACAATGGATTGCATTTATTACCTATTATGACTATTTTAGAGTCTGGATATACTTGAAAATACTTGACATTAAGGCCAATAACTTTGTACAACCCTTGAATCAATGCTTCATATTCCGCAGTGTTGTTAGTGCATTGAAATTCAAGCCTATAAGATAACATGGTTTTCTCTCCTTGTGGGCTGATTAGGATACATCCAACACCTGCACCATCTTCAGACTTGGAACCATCAAAATAAAGAGTCCAGATTAATGAATTATCTACAAATTTATCAACTACATCTATGCACTTGGAAGCTTTGTTTGTGAAAAAATTTATATCTGAGATACTACAGCATTATCTGGAAAGGGAGATCTTTGTGCGTTGAAGGATCCCAAGAATGATTCAACTAAGTAGTTTTGATAATGTTATTGGTGAAAGCTATTGGCTCATTGTTTCCCTCGAGATCAATGACTATTTACTTCATGAATTTCTCATGGTCTACTCTGATTTGGTTAGGCTTACCATTGTGTGGCAACCACATGTGAGACTAATCAGTTGTAAAGTATATGTGTAACTTTTCAGACCAATCCCTAATTAAAATTAATCCATAAAATTCAGGGATATCATCCACTAGAATATCAATTATTATGAAACCTTTGGATTAGAGGAAAGCCTGATTGAAACTGATATCATTTCTCCGAGTACCTCTACTTTGGTCCTATCCAGTTGAACTATGTGTACAACAGATTTTTGAGGTGTAATATTTAATTTGGTGCACACAGTTCTTGGCATGATGTTTGAAGAGGCTCTTGAATCAACAAGGAAATTATGGACATTTCTCTTGAAAATATCATAAGTAATAAGAATTGGAGTATGAGAAATAGGTCTATCACCTATCAGAACTAGTTCTGTGGGATTCACTTTGTTTGAAGATGCAGGAGGCTTACCCATATCATTAGTAGCTTGAGTAACTATATCAGATGGTGAAGGAGCTACAAGAACTGATTTTAACTCTCTAAACAATATTTTTTGCTGCTGTTTGAGTTTAGTCAATTCATGCAATGAAATATTTTCTCTTGTCTTTCTCATATCTTCGACTATGTTGTATTCCAGTATATCCGAGATTACTCAAGTTTTGGAAGCAGTTTGAGGATTTAATGGAATAGAATCGGTTTGAGTAGTCTTAGATTTCTTACTTACTATCTTCTCCTTTACAGGAGTAGCAACTTTCTGTTTTTGAATTGTTTTAGATGTATCAAGAGAGATTTTAATTCTTGTAGTTACTGGCATAGCTTGTGCTTCCTCTTCAGTTGGAAGAATAAAGTCCCACATTCCATTTAACTCAACTTCTTCTTCAGTTTTCGATTCTTGTTCGGTTGGTGAGTCTTCTTCCAGTTCTTGATCGGATTCAGCATTTGAAATAGTATTTGGTGGTTGGGATGTAGAAGAAGGATTTCTCTTAAATGAGTGAAAATGTTTCTTGGGAGCAAATGATTCTGCAACCTGTTTCTTGATTTCAACCATTTCATTTGACATGGTTTTTAACAACTTTTGAAGGCCTTCAAGGTCAAAAGGGTCCTTTGGAGCTTTCTTTTTTGAATCTTTCTTGAATTTTCCTTTCTTTGATTTCCTTTCTTCTATCTGTGACCTCTTTTCTAAGGCAATAATTCTTCTTTCTAGAGACAAATCTTCTTTAATGTTTTCTACAAGGGTAACCTTATTGGATCTATCTACAAAAATTGTGATATTAGAAGGAAGAGAGGATATGTACCACTCTATTTGTACATCTACTACAAGTTTGGAGGCAGCTGCAATTTTGTTTAGTAACTTGTTAAATATGTAGTTGAAGTCTTTGATCGTTTCATCTGAATTTTCTTTTAGGTTGGAAAGATCATTGATTAAAGATTCTATAGCCCTGTCATCACCAAATGTTTCAAGAAATATTTCTTCAAAAGTATCCCAGTTTCTTATTGAGCCTGCTGGAAGAGAAAAATACCAAGATCCTACGAATCCCTGGAAAGTATAAGGAAACAATCTGATTACAACATCTTCATGTGAAGCTCCATTAAGATTCATGTCTAACATAAAGTTATTTAGATGTTCTTGAGCAGGAAGACCATCATCAGGATTATACTTAGGGAGCCATTTTTCTGGGTTTGTTGGGAGAGCACTTGGATTAGCAACCAGTACGGCACTAGGATTTGCCCAAGGTTGAGCAGGTTGGTTGGCCATGACTTGAGTTGGAGACTGGGAAAATGGGAAGGTTGGTCCAGAAGTAGGTGTGCATGGTGAAGAACTTACTACTGGATTAGTACTACTAGTAGCAGTACTAGATGAAGGAATGGACAGTTGAGAAGATGTGGATTGAGTAGAAGTTGGTGGTGAAGTAAATGGAGGGAAATTTCAAGTGATATCGCTGGTATCTAAGTTAGATCTTGATGTGGCAACTTTCTTACGTCGCAAATGAATGGGAAACTCAAAAGGAGTTACTCCGAACCTTTCACTTCGCTATCGAGTTAATACACCAGTTTCTCATTGTTGTGTTGTGTTATATTCTTTCCATGACTAGCCCACGTAGTTGATCAGGGGGTTAGAGGTTCGCCCCCCCTTCGTTGTGCTGATTGTGTAGCCAGGGGGTCAGAAGGGGTTTGACAGGTGCAGGTAACCCCACTCTATGGGGTCCAGGGCAATGCCCCAAAAAATTTTGGTTTTGGACCCTATGTTAGGTTGGGCGGACCCACCTATGGTTTTATGCATGTTTTTCACACATGGTTTTGGATGCAATGGTTTTTGGTCCATGGTTTTGGACGTGATGGTTTTTGGTCCATGGTATTGGATGCTTCGACATGTATAAATATGTATTGTAACATTGAAAGGAACATAATGAAAAATCAAGCTAGTAGTCCCGGTTTTGGGATCCAGGGAAAAATATCTATGTATATGTGTTTTATGTG
>APFE031524371.1:0-18815 GCA_000404065.3 Pinus taeda
CGCAAAGCATACCTTCGACTAGTGCCACATATAGTGCTCCATATAACACTCAATGTGGCACTATAGGCGCGGTTCCAATTTACCAACATCAAGGTCAGCGACCAATGTACAGTTCCAACCCCCAGATTTAGATATTTGGGGCAATTCCCAATATGCACATGCCGGCGGGGAATGCCACAGTTCCCCTGCCGTTCTTAGGCATGCATGGATAGTCGCTGATTGACATGAGTGTTCCCTCTGTCAATCAATGCCATATGGTTAGTTATGTGTTGGTTGGTAATCCACAAGGGATTCCCACCCAATCCATGGGGGCACCCTACTCACAAGCCTAGATGACTCAAGGGGGCACCGCTTATACTGGGGGCAACTTCATAACCCAGTATCAAAATCATCATGGAAATCCACTCTACAACACCGTACCACAAAGCAACTGCTACACCACACAGCCCATGTAAACCATGGGGAACCAAACGATGGGAGGAGCACAAAGCTCCTTAGGTCATCCATCAACACCATGGTCTGAGTCAGGGGCACCCAATGATTTGCCTTTTTTGGCAACATTGGATATTCCCGACTTATACAAGTTGACAAATGACCCCATCTACCACAACTTACAATGGCCACCGATCCCGCAGAAAATACCGACGGACATTCCTAAGTTCAACGAAAAAAAAGGGGAGGATCCAGGCACTCATGTCACCACCTACCATCTCTGGTGTGTTTCAAACTCTATGGTGGATGATAGTGTCTGGTTACATATTTTTCCCTGCACCCTCACTGGAAATGCTGCAAAGTGGTATATTGAGTTACCACGTGCGTCATTGAATACCTTTGACGCTTTAGCGATGGAGTTCCTAAAGTACTTTTAGTTACCTATCCGCTATGAGACAGGGACAGAGCTCCTTACTTCATTTCGTCAAGATACTACCACCCACATCTCTGAACATATCCATGAATGGAGACAGAGGCAGAGGTTAGTCAAAGCTCCCATCCCTGATTTTCTCTTAACAGACTAGTTCTGTAAGTCACTACTCCCACAAATCGCTAGAGATGTCACTCTAGGTTGTACGGTCACAGAGGACCAATCCATATGTTGTGCCCAACACTTAGATTTGATTTATTCACAGTTTGGCACTCTCTATGACATTATCCCCTATGCTCCTGGTAACCCCAATCCTCCCACCACTTAGCACCCTGGAGCGCACGCCGATGGGATTGTCAGCGCAACCTCTAGGGTCGCTGTAAAACAACTAAGTGGTTCCATTGCTAAGCTGGCAGTGGACCCCTCTACCAAAGCAACTGCTCTTCCTGCCACTGCGATTAACTCTGTGCAGTCTACACAGAAATCCAGTGGCAAGAACAAGAAGAACAAGAACAAGACCTCTCCTTCTGAGGAGCAGTCATCTAAGCAGCCCAACCCGAAACAGAAGGATGTTGCACCTACTAATGCAGAAAAGGATAAAGGCACCAACTATTTGTGCAAACTCTGTTTTGAAGATCACGTAACCTGGCATTGTCCGCATCTTCAAGAATGCACGGATTATCTTGCCAAGAGAGATTCTAGTAAGGCACCTGCTGTCCTTAGAAATCCTTTTCCTAATCAACAACAGTAAAATCTCATTGCCAACCAACTGCAACCCACATCAGCGGGCAGTAATGGTTCGCAACATCCTTCAGCTAGTGAAGGAAATTCTACCGTTTACACATTTGAAATGGTAGAATTCACCACAAGAGCCAAACCTTATGGAGCTCCTGTCGCTCCGGCAGGAGAACCATCCACAGGTCAAAACCCATCGCCAACCAATGATTTGCATATCGAAAGGCCAGTTCAGGACTTTGTAATTCGACCCCCCAAGGGGGCACTTCGATGCACAATGCATAATACATCTGCATGTGCCACCCAACACTACAACAGTGTAGAGGATTTGGTGCAAGCATCATTGGCTATGTCAGTGCTCAAAGTATTACAAACATGCCCCAACCAAAGGAAATCTTTGCTTTCGTCTATCGGGGGTAATGACCCTACGGAGTCCATGCTAGCTGTTTTTGACATGGACAAGTGTAAACCTCCGCTTTCCCACTAGCTTGCATTTTAGGTGCATATCACTTTGAAAGGAAAAGGTATACACCGAACTGTCATCGATGAAGGTGCTTCAACTTGCGTCATGTCGGCTTCATGTTGGCTAGCCTTGGGCTCCCCAACCCTCTCCCTGCTGTTGAACTCCCTTAAAGATTTTGATGGCGACACCTTTGTCCCAAAAGGATACTTAGCTAGTTTTTCCATCACTTTGGCTGGGAAAATAGTAACAGTGGACGTAGAAGTCGTGGACAAGAAACTCGACTATAATCTGTTGCTGGGTCACAGTTGGACATATGCCATGATGACTATTGTATCCATTGTCTTTCGTATCATCCTATTTCCATTGGATGGAAAGGTCATTACAGCCGATCAGTTGTCTTTTTGCACCCCTGATTATTCACCATTACCAAGTGGCTCCGTACCCCTAGTAGGAGGTGTAACTAACAGTTTTGTTAGTACAGGTACCAGTCTATTGAAGGCTTCCTCCCTGATGGGTTGTTTTCCTCTTCAGCTGCCACAGGTTTCACAATCGGTCAACATGATTTCATTAATTCCTCATGAACTTACCGATCCCTGGATCCTAATGATGCCTTCAGACCTTGACACAATCGGAGACCATATGTCACTGTCACCAGTTGAATCAGCCTACCAAGGCATTCAATCTACATCCACATCTCCCATCATGTTGGCTATCGCCGACGGTACCACCCAATTTCCCATAACCTCTCCTCCTTTAGATCCATGCGATGAACTCCCATCTACGGATGAAGCCATTCAAGAAATCATGAGTTTTGGAGAGCAACATTGGGAGAACTGGCATCTTTGGGGTCCAACATCTGATTCAGACATGATGCCTCTTCAAGTCCTGTCCTCTTACATAAACAAAATCGTTTCTCTACCCTATACAAGCATCCAAACTTTTGGTGTGGAATAAAATATGGCCGACACTTCTAGGTCAATGACCATAGATATTTTAGTCATGACAGGCATCGTGGAAGACACCCAGATGTGAGGAAATTGCAAGCTCCACCTACCTACATGAGGAATTCCATGATGAATTTGTTTGGTCTCATGAGGAAATGCCTGACTTTAATCCGCCATTTTTCGCGCATGAGATCCAACTTTACGACGAGGCAAAACGAAATGGGCGGCCAATTCCTTCCCTTGAAATAGCTATTGAACCCATGCCCGGCCCCACCTTAAACAGCTAGATAAAACCCATTGAGATGTCGATTTGGAACTCATTGTTGGGTTGTGTTATATTCTTTCCACATAGTTAACAAGGGGTTTGAAGGGAACCCGTAACCCCACTTTATGGGGTCTGGGGCAGCGCCCGGGAAAATTTTGGTTTTGGACCCTATGTTAGGTTGGGCGGACCCACCTATGGTTTTGTGCATGATTTTCGCATATATTTTTTGGACGTGATGGTTTTCGGTCCATGGTATTGGACGCTTCGGCATGTATAAATATGTATTGTAACATTGAAAGGAACATAATGAAAAATCAAGCTAGTAGTCCCGATTTTGGGATCCAGGGGAAATCTCTGTGTATATGTGTTTTATGTGTTATGATCTCACATTGTTTATTTTCTGTCTTTTATAATTTGTATGTAGGTAATTTCTAGACGGGGTTAAAACCTACATTTGGTATCAAAGTTGTTTTGGCTTCAAGGGGACACCTTTGTTGCTAAGGGGTTTCACTCGGGCCTGTGGTAGACTCTATTCAGTGGGAGATCTGTGAGATCTATTCTCGTGGTGAAAGAAGATGGCGAGCAATGGAAAGATAGAGATCGAGAAATTTAATGGTTAGATTTTTGAGTTGTGGAAACTCAAGAAGCAGGATCTGTTGGTGGATAAAGACCAGTGGATCGTGGTAGATCTGGGTACTAAACCAACGGGAGTGTCCGATGATAAATGGAAGAAGTTGGATCGGAAGGCAAAGAGCACAATACGATTGTGTGTCTCAGATTTAGTATTGCTGAATGTATCAGGGGAAGATACGGCGAAGGATTTGTGGGACAAGTTAGGGACTTTGTACCAATCTAAGTCTCTAGTGAATAAACGGGTCTTGCGGAAAAAGTGCTATAACCAGAGGATGAAAGATGGAGACCCAGTGACAGAGCATCTAAATATATTTAATACTGTGGTAAGTCAGTTAGCATCTATTGATATTAAAATTTCAGATGAAGATAAGTGCATCAGTTTGTTTTGTTCTCTACCAGATTCGTGGGATAGTCTGGTTATTGCAATAGGTAGCAATGTAACTGCCTTGCATCTTGATGAAAGAGTCTCATCCATGCTAACAGAGGAGATGAGACGGAAAAATATGGAGAGCCAAAATAGTGATGCCTTTTCTGTATGAGGGTAAACCCAAAACAAAAACAAAAATAAGTCATCGAACGAGAGATCTAAATCTAAAGGCAGATCTAAATCTCCAGGAAAACCTCTAAAGGTGGTGTGCTAGAAATGTGGAAAGGAAAGGCAATACAAAAGGGACTGTAAATCCAAAGATCCTGACAAAGAAAAGCGATCTGATGAGGTTCCTTTTGTAGAGGCAAAAACACCTCAGATGAAGGTGGGGATGCGTACGGCTTCTTCAAGTACACATGTAGATCATGAGGCATGGTTGATTGACTCAGGTGCATCCTTTCACTTCACTCCCCATAGAGAGTGGTTCTGCGAGTATGAGAAATATTATGGTGGTGATGTCTTCTTGGGGGATGACAGGAAGGCTAGAATCATTGGTCGTGGAAAAGTAAAGTTGAAGTTGCAAGGTTGAAGGGTTAGAACGCTTCCGGGTGTTCTGCATATTCCTGTATTAGCCAGAAATCTTATTTATGTTAGTAAGTTAGATGATGCAGGTGTAAAAACAGTGTTCGAGAAGGATACCTACAAGATGGTTCGGGGAGCACTGGTATTGATGCCAGGAGTTCGGATTGGAACTCTGTATAAGCTGCAAGGTAGCACTGTTATTGATGGGTGCAATAGTTCTATGGTTCTTGAAAGTGGAGCAGAAAATCTTGTGGTCTCTGGAGAGAAGACCATGTTGTGGCATCAAAGGCTTGGACATATTGGAGAAAAGGGCCTTCAGATACTTCATGGTAAAGGTATGGTATAAGGTATGAGTAATAGCTCTTTGGATTTTGATTTCTGTGAAAATTGTGTATATGGGAAGCAGAATCAGGTGAGTTTCCCCTCTAGTAGTAAGAGGGCGAAACAGATATTAGAGCTTGTGCACAGTGATGTGTTTGGACCTGTGAAAGTTCCATCACTGGGTATGTTTGTGTACTATGTATCATTTATAGATGACTTCTCAAGGAATACATGGATATATTTCCTTAAGAAGAAATCTGAAGTCTTTGACAAGGTTAAAGAATTTAAGGCTCTGGTGGAAAGCCAAACAAAGAAGAAGATAAAGGTACTAAGGACAGATAACGGTGGAGAGTTTTGCGGTAAGGAATTTGAAGAATTCTGTAAGAAGTGTGGTATAGCATGGCAGAAGAATACTCCATATACACCTCAGAAAAATGGAGTTGCAGAAAGAATGAATAAGACGTTGATGGAAAGGGCAAGAAGTATGCTCAGTGGTGCTGGGTTAGGATAGGAATTCTGGGTAGAGGTGATGGATATTGCATGTTACCTGGTCAACAGGTCACCTTCATCATCATTGATGGGTAAGACTCCACAAGAGTTATGGACTGGTAAGGAACCCTCTCTTTCACATCTGAGCGTATTTGGATGTGATGCATATGTACATGTTCCAAAGGAGAAACGAACCAAGTTGGATAGTAAATCTGAAAAGTGCATCTTTATTGGGTATAAGGATGGTTTAAAGGGTTATAAGCTTTGGAACCCAGTCACATGGAAGGTTGTGTACAGCCGAGATGTGGTGTTCAGAGAGGTGAAATATGTTATTAAACATGAAGTCCAACGAAAGGAACCTGAGAAGATAAAGTTTGAGCTAAAGGAGGAAGAATCAGACTCTACAGCAGAGGATGAATTAGAATATGAAGAGCCACAAACTTCGGTTATGAGAATATTAGTTCGAGAAAGAAGGAAACGTAAAAGGTATAGTCCATCTGCTTTCTATTCAAATTTTGCTTTATCTATTACTGACGATGATCCCAGCACTGTGAAGGAAGCAGTAGATTCAGAGGATGGAAAACTCTGGAAAGAGGCCATGGTTGATAAAATGGCATCTTCGCATAAGAATGAGGCTTGGGATCTAGTGGAGTTGCCGGCTGGAAGGAAACCCATTGGCAACAAATGGGTGTTCAAAAAGAAGACAAATGCAGAAGGAAAAATGGAAAAATACAAAGCTCGATTGGTAGCAAAAGGTTATTCCCAGGTGCCGAGAATTGATTTTGGTGATATTTTTTCTCCTGTTGCCAAGGTAACTTCTATTAGATTACTTTTATCTGTTGCTGCTGCTTTTGATTTTGAGGTAGAACAGATGGATGTGAAGACAACATTTCTTCACAGGGATCTGGAAGAGGAAATCTACATGAAGCAACCTGAAGGCTTTGCAGTGATGGGTAAGAAGGGATTGGTATGCAAGTTAAAGAAGTTTATGTATGGGTTAAAACCCACCAAGGATGTGGTATCAAAATTTGATACATTTATACGGGGACTTGGCATCACTAGAAGCAAAGCAGATCACTGTGTTTTATGAGAGATTTTTCGGTGAGAATCACATGAGAAACCATTTGTCGACGCGTTTCAAACCAACATGTGTGGTTCATCGTCAAGACAAGTTGAAGAAACAGATCCAGCTTAGCATGTTAAATAGTCTGAGCAGAGACTCCAACGGCTAAATTTGAATAATGGCTAATTTTGACTATAGGACCCAGGTCAAATTTTTATTTATTAATTTATATATTATTATTATTATTATTATTATATTTTATTATAATATATTATTTTATTATGGAAAAAAGTAAAATTGGGTACAAATATATAATAAATAAAACATAGTTATTTTATATAAATTATTTATTTATTTAAACAAATTAAAATAATAACAGTGGGTTGTTAAGATAAAAGTATAAAATAATTCTAATGGTTATTAATATTAATATTAGAAGAATTATATAGATAGTAATCGCTTGTGAATTTACCTGACGGAGACTCTCGGCTCTGCTTTGCGAATTACCCTCGAATCAAGGTTTCGGCAACCATGGCCGCCGTTCAAAAGTCCGTATTTTTGTCTGTGATCATCGGCGATGGAAGGGTTGGCCAGGTGCTGCAGAACATGGGAACTGGGAAGGATGTAATTGTTAAGCGAGGCGAAAAAGTACCGGAAAATTTTCCTAGCCCCATTTTTGTTTGTACAAGAAATGATGATCTGGATGCTGTGCTTGAAGTTACGCCTTGGCCTCATTGGGAAGGCGACAAGGCATTGAAGGTTGAAGAGGGTTTGCAGAAAATGGCCATCGCAACTGTAGCTTGCCCTGCTACCGCTGGAATCAACTGGACAAAGATTTTCATCGCGTAGCTGAAGTATCAAAATGGGAAGGAAGACTACATGTGATTGGGGAATCGCTACCCTCTTATGGAAGACGCGAGATCTATTGAAGATCTGGAATATGGAGTGGCGGATCAAGCTTCTAGAACACAAAGGAAAACTGTTGCCGTTCTACAGTTAACCTACACCTCTCAATCCACTGCAAACTTGATAGATTCGGCTCTATGGAATTGCTGCCGTAACAAAAATAGGGAAGCATGCCTGGAAGCAATGTGGAGGGCTCATGAGCCGAACGTCCAAAAGCTGCAGAAATCGGCCATGGCAACAGGTTTCTATAAAACGGTTTCAAGAGTTGGAACTCCGGCAAGAGGATTCCAAGTATTTTTTCCCTGCACACTTAATGCTTGCACAGCCTGGGGCGATCAAGCCAAATGTAGAGAAGAAGTTACTCCCTCTCCTCGCCATGGTTCAAAGGAATCCAGGATCTATTTGAACAAGGCAGCAGGGGCCAGATCTGTACCAGATCTGCTTGAAGAATCACTCGCTTTTCAAATCCAAATCAATCTCTCGGGCAAGACGACAATGCAATGGGCATGCGCTACGGATCTTGTGCAGGACCTTGTGCAAAATCTTGAAAGCCGGCTAGGAATCCCCTCCTATGACATCAGACTGCTATACAAGGGTAAGCAACTCATGAATACCCTTCCTCTTTCCTATTACAGCATTCAAAAGGATGCCTCTATTGTGGCTACATTTCGTTTGAGAGGTGGTTCCTTTAGGCAGTCCTCCTCTGCCCCTTCATTCTCCTATAAAGATGCTGTCCACAAAGATGCTGCCCATTCACAACCTACTCCATCAGCAGGCCATCCATCTGGGGCTCCAAAGCCCTTTCTGGTAGACAAATCAGAGGATATTCCTTCAATCAATCTCTCCTATTCTGCGATTGATGATCGATATCAACTTTATGCAGAAGCCGCACTTGTATGCAGATTCAATGGGCTATGGCCTCGCACATCAGATCTATACCAATGGATTCACACCAATTGGACTAAAAAAAGCGAGATACACTTATGTTCAAAAGGATTCTTCATTGTGGTTTTTGACTGAGAAGAAGATTATCAGAAGGCCTTAACGGGAGGCCCTTGGTTTTGGGGCTCGGCAGGGCTTTTTCTTACTCCTTGGTTTCCAGATTTCGACCCTTCCACAGCTGTTATCACCAAAACTCCCATTTGGGTCAGGATCCCGAACCTTCCGTTGCATCTTTGGCACATTTCGGTCTTCATAGCAATTGCAGATACTTTAGGAAGCTACCTAGCTGTAGACTCTTCGCGAAAGGAAAATGGGCTCTACACTTATGGCAGATTCTGTGCAGAAATAGATATAAGCAGAGGACTGCCGGATCAGATTAATCTCAAGTATGGAGATTTCCATTCGACTCAAACCTTGGATTACGAGAACACAGCTTTCCGCTGCCGCCATTGTCATCAAATAGGACATCTCCAAAGTTCCTATCCCCAGTACCTCGACAAAAGGAAGACTCCTAAGCGCAAGCCCAAGTCCAAAAGTTGGAACCCATGTGCGCCTCCTCCGCCTATGGAAGATTCAGACTCCACCAGTTCAGATGAGGAGGAAATAGTTGCAGAGGGAATGAACGTTGAGATTCCACTGGACACTCCCTTGGATGAACCGGCAAACCCCTCCGTCTCTCAGATTTCTCAGAAACGTGCTCATCTCACTTCTTCCTCAGATTCTGAGAAGGATGCTCCACCGCTAGGGCAGAACAGTCTTCAACTGGTTTCGGTTCAGCCAAATTCCACTGAATGGGTCAAAGTAAGCAAAAAAAAAGGAAAAAGAAGTCGTGTGACAGTAACAATCCCCTCAGGGTAGTTCTCTCTGCTTAGTTTCGGTTCTTTGTTATTCCATGTTCTCATTAGCCCTCTCCTGGTTCTTAGCCAAGGAGCAAGGCGATGCCTATTTCCTTGGGCCCCCTTGCTTTTCTGCTACGCTTGCATGCAAGCCTGATTGTACTATACTCTTCTCTTTTTAATAGAATTAGTCTAATTTACAAAAAAAAAATATTAATATTATTTACTATTTTATTTATGGAAAAAAGTTAAAAGATCACTGTGTGTATTTTAAATTAATTGGTGACCATGTTATTTATCTGGTCTTGTATGTGGATGATATGTTGCTAGTTGGAAATGACAAAGAAATTATCTAGGATTTGAAGACCCAATTGTCCTCCAAATTCAATATGAAAGATCTTGGTGCTATAAACTATATTTTGGGCATGGAAATTAAAAGAGATCGGGCAAGGAGGAAGCTTTGGTTAAACCAGAGGAGGTATGTCGAGACAATACTGTAGAGGTTTAATATGCAGGATAGTAAACCGGTGAAGGTTCCTATTCCTGTAGGTGTTAGGTTATCTGCTGAACAATGTCCCAAGACACATGAAGAGGAAGAGGACATGTCCCATGTTCCATATGCAAGTGCACTCGGTAGCCTGATGTATGCAATGGTTTGTACTAGACCAGACATTGCACATGCAGTGGGAGTATTGAGCAGGTTTATTTCAAAACCAAGAAAGGAGCATTGGACAATAGTGAAGTGGGTTTTCAGGTATTTGCATGGCACTAGTGATTATGGTCTGTGCTACCAAGGAAGACTAGGACTGGACAGAGTGTTGGATATTTGTGGCTTTGTTGATGCAGACTGGGCTAGAGATCTGGATCAGAGAAGATCTACAAGTGGGTATGTGTTTAACCTATTTGGAGGTGCAGGCAGTTGGATGAGTAAGAAACAATCTGTAGTGGCACTATCAACTACAGAGGCAGAATACATGGCAGCCACTCATGCAAGCAAGGAAGCAGTTTGGTTGCAGAGATTGTGTTCAAGTATGGGGTTAGTACAGGAAGCTATAAGGATAGACTGTGACAGCCAAAATGCAATTTTCTTGGCAAAGAACCCTGCATATCATTCAAAGACAAAGCACATTGATGTTCAGTATCACTTTGTGAGGGATATGATAGAAGACAAAAAGGTGTTATTGGTAAAGGTGGACACCTTGAAGAATACTGCAGATGCATTGACAAAATCTATGAGCTCTGAGAAGTTCTCTTGGTGTAGAGAGACAATGGGCATTTCAGGGCTAGGAAAATGACTAGTCTCTCTTGTGGCCCCCTGTGGAAAGAAAACAACAAGTGGGAGATTGTTGGGTTATGTTATATTCTTTCCACGTAGTTAACAGGGGGTTTGAAGGGCACCCATAACCCCACTTTATGGGGTCCGGGGCAGTGCTCTGGAAAATTTTGGTTTTAGACCCTATGTTAGGTTGGGTGGACCCACCTATGGTTTTGTGCATGATTCTCACATATTTTTTTGACGCGATGGTTTTCGTTCCATGGTATTGGATGCTTCGGCATGTATAAATATGTATTGTAACATTGAAAGGAACATAATGAAAAATCAAGCTGGTAGTCCCGCTTTTGAGATCCAAGGGAAAATCT
Source organism: Pinus taeda (assembly GCA_000404065.3). Taxonomy (NCBI): domain Eukaryota; kingdom Viridiplantae; phylum Streptophyta; class Pinopsida; order Pinales; family Pinaceae; genus Pinus; species Pinus taeda. Next base: position 11,050 of record APFE031524371.1, read on the forward strand.
CTATGTATATGTGTTTTATGTGTTATGATCTTGCATTGTTTATTTTCTGTGTTTTAGAATTCGTATGCAGGTAATTTCTGGACAGGGTTAAAACCTACACTCGCAGCTCACAAGGAGCAGTTAAAAACCCAATTTGCAAAAGAGGTTAGGTTTTGTTCTTTCTAAGAGGGCGATTTCGTATCGCTCTATCATCTAAAAGATAATCTCTTGGAGGCATGCATGCTTCGACCCATTTGGCTAGGTCCCTATGTCATAACGAAATTTCTCCCCTTGGGGGCATATGAACTACAGGACTGGGATGGAATGCCACTCAAGGAGCCCACATACGGGCTCTATCTGAAAAAGTATTGTGCCTAGTATCACACTGGGCATGTGCTTTGTAATTTTATGTATTTATAAGTTTCGCTTACCTTTTTTGATGTGATTGGATTGTTTTGTTATTTAGTGGAGTACTTGACTCGTGCATTCTCCTCACAATGCAAATGTCGTCATTACCCTTATCATACATAGGATACATGGATGGTGCCAATCGTCACACACATCACATTGCATCAGCTGATTGGGTCATCTATACACCTGAGTTGGAACTATTTTGCTCCGGGGGGTCTTTCTTGGTATCACCAGCAACAATATTGCCAAGTACATGTTCTTCATTTTGCTTCTCACGGAAGCGTCATCGAGGGGCATCTCCAATCTAGTGGTCAGGTTAGACTCCCAGCTAGTTGTTATGCAATTGACAAACCATTATCACGTCCATAATCCAGCCTTGTTACGTAACTATCTAGGGGTGTGACTCTTGGAACATCAATTTGAAATAATCACATATGAACATGTTCCTCGAGAATTTAATACAGTTGCTGATTCAATAGCTAACTATGTATTGGATTGGCATTTGTCTCATTTGTTATAGCAACATGCATGAGAAGTAAAACATTTACTAAAGTTAAAAATTTGTCATAAAAAACATTTTAAAACACATTTACACCACCAAATACCAAAAATATTTGTATATATATATATATAGATCGAAATCTAGTTTTTTACATCAAAATATTCCAAAACTTGGATGATTTAAGTACAAAATGGCTCAAAGCCCAACTACAAACACTCATATGGCTACACCAAAACACCTGCTAAAATGAGCCTATTGCTCCAAAAAAGTTAAAACAACTCTAGCTACACTCCAAAGAGGAACCAGAAACCGCTCCGGTACACCAACAGTGTGTCGTTGCATATGAGCAGGAATCTCCCTCATAGGAAGGGGGGAGACACCCATAGTCAAACCCTCTAGGTTCCTCAGAACCTCACGGAGACTGTCGGCATTGCCCCCTCCAGCAAGTAGCTGGCTGCCTCGTCACCCATAGCGAGGTTCGCCAGTAGGTCATACTGGTGCCACATCTATGTTAAAGCATAAAAGTTTCATGTCAGTTCTTATCTCATCGTTAAAAAAAATTACATATACATTCAAAAACGCAAAAATACTTAAGTACTATCAAAAGTTTCTCACCTTGAGGACCCCAGTTGGTCCCGGGCAGTAGCATCAAGTTTGGGTCACTGGTAAAGTCCATGCCTTCATAGGCATAGTCGTTAACAATCGCTATCTAGCTACGGAACCACTGGAAGAAGTCTTTGTCAAAGAAGTGCTGGAGTGGTCCTCCTCCTGTGCGAGGATCAAGTGATGACTAGCGACCCTACCTTGACTCCCTCGGATCAAAGGGACCTATGCTCACCCATGGGTGCATGACAGGTACCCTCTCAAGGTAAAATGAGACTATGATAGTACCGTACCCAAAACTGTGTTGGGTATGGGTCTTGCATGCTGTCAATTCTGCCTTCAACTGGCAAAGCACTGTTTCACACCAGTTGTACATCGGGGGCTAGACACAGTCAATGGCAAGAAATAGTTGGGCCTTTGTCGCTATGTGGGGACTTTTTTACCCCACCAATCGCACAATCAACCATAAAAATGCCTTCATAGATCGAGATCGAATCCTCTCTATTGGGACTTTGTTGCTGACTAGTCCACTCACAGGGATGTAGTAGATCTATACTAGCTCTATAGTAGATCGTGGATCGGACCTACCACCGGTGAGGTTTTCTTATGCCCCACAGCACAACAGACCAGTCAAAAAGCAAATGTCATCCTAGTCAATTGCCAGCTCCTGATCTCCAATCTTGAACACTTGCTCATGTTCATCCCCACGATGTATGATCCATCTCTGTAAATCCTCCTGCCCTTTCATCAGCTCTAGCCTTGCATACTTCAACAAACCATAGCAGTGCAATGTAAGTATGCAAGATGGATCATTTCGCATTAGCAATTCCTCATTATCATGGGCCTGTTCTCTCCATAGGTGAGCCATTTTAGCCTGAAACCTGCACAAAATAACCCTAAAAACAGTTGAAATGGGACAAAATCACTTAAGGAATCCATGCATGAGGGTTTCAAATGCACCCTACAGCCCTAATGCCCCTCCTAGTGCTGCACAGGGAGGATTAACTCCCTCCTGTGGCTCGTACAAAGCATTTAATGCTCTCTACTGGCCATCTAGAGGGTGTTAGTGTGCAAAAATGGCTCTAGGGCACCTCAAAGCTGCAAATTTCCACCCACAAAACTGTTAAAAAAGTTTAATAAAGCATAGAGTAAGGTTTTATCTCTCACCTGGGATTGATGACACGTTGAATGGTTGCCCAGATCTCCTACAATGGTCTGCAGAAAATCTACTCCTCTTTAGCTCCAATAAGCTCTCACAAACTTCAAAATAGTGAAAATGATGCATGTGAAAGCTCAAAGCATCTCCTTATATAACTTTGAGAGACATCGTTTTTTTGAAAATCATTAAAGAGGAAGTAGTCCATTCTACATGATTTTTTATCATGCATGAACCCAGATAATAGGAATTGCTGCTTTTTTATACTTTTTACTGCTTTTCGATGAAAGTACTTTCAGGAATGAAAAGCAGTAAAAGATGCATGCAATTCTCAATAGAGCACTGTTAGGGATATTTTATTTCTCTTTAAAAAATATAAACATCCTCGAGTTTTCATCATTAAGCTCGTTAAAATCTATCTAACAATGGTAGAGCACTTTTGGAGACATTTTATTGCTCTTTAAAAAATATAAACATCTCCGAGTTTTTGTAGTAGGGCTCATTAAACATATATACCACAATCAACATAGCACTTTTTATGATATTTTATTTCTCTTTAAAAAATAATGACCATATCCAAGTTTTTCATCATTTGCACTTGTTAAATAAATGCAAACGATGCTCTGAGCACCTCTTTTTTGATCTTTTTCCAGCTCATAAACTGAAAAAGTCCAAAGAAGCATTATTTTTAGGCACTTTTTTCTCTCTTTAAACTAAAAAAGACCTGAGCTGTGTCTTGCTGCTCGTTAAACATGCTAAAGATGACCCAAACATTCTTTCAGGTACTTTTTCTTGCTCGTTAAAAAATAAAAAATCCCAAGTTTTTGTTATTGAGCTTGTTAAAGTGTCACGACAAAACACGAGTTTAGTCTATCACCTCACACTCGTAACAAAATGAGGTCGACATCTTTTGGAAAAAGGTTTCTCTTTATTGGGATTCAATACATTAAAATACGAAAAAGTAACCGATCCGGGTATACTATTAACCTTTTGTCACACCCGGTTAACAACTATGACAAAGGGACCACCATGGAGTCTCTCTTTATGATCTTTTCAGACTCTCTAAATACGAAAAGACCACCGAGTTTTCTAGTTTGGACTCTTTAAATACAGAGACAAGATATAGAGTCGTTCTTTTTACGATACTTTTCAAACTCTTAAAAGATGAAAAAATTGACGAGTTTGCCTGTCTGGAATCATTAAACTAATCAGATAGGGCAAAGAGTCATTCTTTTTGTGATCATTTTCAGACTCTTTAAACATGAAAAGATCGATGAGTTTACCCATCTAGACTCATTAAAAAAATCAGACTGGGAAAGTGGACAATACAACTGTATCCTGTATTCGAAAGCATGGTTTGGCAGCAAAAGTTCCCTTGAACATGGCACTACCTCAGATAAACCTTCATTTTGATAGCCTCTCGGTATGAACCCTACCAACCAATGAGTTTTTAGCCTATATACCCTGATGTAATTGCATCTTCATATCTTAAACACTCTGTAGTGTTCATGAGTCTAGTGTTGTCTAGTTAAAACTGTTGTCGTGCCTTTTATTGTTCAAGGGTCCCCATTTGTTTCCTCTATCAACCAATCCTACATATCCTTTCATCATGCCCTCCAATGTTTACACCCAAAAGCTCAAAAGATTCTTCAAAAAAAAACAAAATCATTCTTGTCCGGTTTTGTGTCGACTGATGTAGGACACATCATTACCTACCTTTTGACAAGTTTCTTCCTATCGACTTCAACAATCTATCTAGGAAGATAACCCAGAAACACATGCAGTGCCTTGGTACTTGTAGACATTAGTGGCAGGTTACCTTGTGCTTGATCATAGGTTTTCATTATTGACTCCTGGTTAAGCAATTCTACGAGTGTTCGACGACAAAAAATATTTCACACTCGCTTGTTTTCACTGTGAATCTTGGAGATCATCACCATTATTGGTGACCTTCCTCGCATCTGTTAACAGTCTCCATTATTGTCTGGTAATCAAATGACTTCATGCATGTTTGACGTCAACACATTTATCACATGTACCAATCTATGTTGTTCGGTGAAGCGGGAATCAAGACCTTGGGTAGAGGCTTGCATCATTTAGCCTTGTTTCCTCTCCCAAGCTGCGATATTGTTCTTTGGAGACAGCTATTTCAGGATGATCTATTATGACACTGGATTTTCCCTGTGTCGTATTGGCGGCCAGCATTGTTATATCCCAGATGAGAAGATTACTCTAACATAGCTACTGAGCATGGGAATTCCCAACTCAAGACATGATTTTAGTAGTTTATATATATATATGTATATTTGTTGTTTCAGGTTTTCCTTGCCACCCGAAACTTCTCTCTCTCTCTACAAATATTTTGACAACAAATTATACTGTTTTTTCATAAAGTATTTCAGCCATCGTCTCTTCCTCTAATCTCATACTTTAGGGGGCATCTGTTATAGCACAAATTGACCTCATCATCAACTCAGAGGTGAAAGACAAGATGACTGAAGCAATGACCACAATTGCAGGCCCAGGATCCACACTAACACTCTCTATACACTGACAACCTGCTTTTTAAAGCTTGTTACCAAGCATAAAGGAGTGTTAGTCACCCTGCTAACTCTTGTTGTTAGACCAGGGGGAGCATTAGTGAACTTAAGTGATGTTTAGAAGGTCATGCCAATGAATCTGCTCATAAATATCTAGATATTAAATCCCTAAATTCGTGCAAGAAAAGTAAGGAAACTCCAAAAATCAAGATATTTGGAGAAATTCTATTTCTGAGAATGAAGGAAAAGGGAAAAACGCTTGTAAATAGGGCAGGTTCATGGTTTTTTCCCTAATGAACTATAGGTGGAGCTTGGCAACCCTAATTCGATTGCTTCATAAGCAGTGAGAGGGCCATTGCAAAAGGGTCAGAGGATTTGGAAGGATAACTCATAGCATTGTTGTGAACTGTCATATTCTTGAAGGAGCTAGCTGAAAGAAGGAGAGAGAGAGAGAGGAAGAAGGGCTAAGGAAGGTTGATACAACAAATTGTTGTAATCACTCTTCCATTCTAAATATAGAACTGAAATTGTGTTCCCTACTCCAAAGTGTCAATGATATTGTGCATTTATTTGTTCATCTTGATGCTTGTCAAGTTGAGTGGTTACATTATACATTTACACATGTTTGTTACGGATTCTTACATTAGTTTTCAGAAGCGTATGTTGTGATTTGTTTTCCTTGTCCTTTGTGTAGGAATTGTCTTAGAGCCAGCTTAGAAGGAGTTCTTCTTGCCGCACAGAGATCCCCAAGTGAATCTAGAAGGAACCGAAGGTGATCCTCTTTCCATACCCTATCAATTTATGTCTGATAGAGGAACATGTGTGTAATAGGTAGCTTTTGCAGATAATCTTACAGTCTGTCGAAGGTCCCGGGAAGACTTTTGAGGGTAGTTTTCATCCTGTGCATTTTACCCCATAGCAGGAACGTCTGTAAATGAAGAGTTGAGTTGTCATATTTCGCCATTTTCAAATTCCTTTGAAGTTGTAAAGTAGTTGAAGGAATTCTATGACTCACACTATGAACTTGAAGTTGTTCAATTGATGATTAAGTTGTTCAATATTGAATTGAAAAATGAAGACCCTTTTGCCTTAGCATCAGAAGTAAGATCCATTATGCATGACATAAAAGCCACTGGTGTTGAAATATATATTCCTCTCATAGATTATGTCGAGGCACTATATCCTACCTATTCACATTATCTTGAGTCATTACAAGCAAGTGGAAATATTAAGGAGATTACCTTTGACTCCCTTGAGAAGAAGTTTGTTAAGAGAGAAGGATTTTAGGAAGAAGAAAATTCCTCATACTACTGAAGATGTTGTGTTCCTTGCACAAAAATAGAAGAACCATGCACAAGATTCTTCTAGAGGAAGAGGTGGTTGAAGAGGAAGAGGAAGGAATAATTTTAGAGGCAAGGGGGTGTTGTAACATTATTTAGTTTTGATAAGTTAATAGATTAGTCAAAATAATTTTAAAATCTTAAGTTAGGATATGGATGCAAAAGAAAGAATAGATAAAATGTTAGGCAAATTTGATGTTTTATAGGTATCCATATCAATAAAATATTAGGTGTTAAATACCCTAAATAAAGAAGGAAAAAGGAAAATAAAATGCTAGAGAAGAAAAAGAAAAGAAAGGCTTCATTTTATGTTTTTGTAAATGCAAAGGCTACTAGTCTAAATGCGCCACAATCAAACATCAAATTTGTTTTCATGTGCAGAAGAAAAAGACAGAAGAGTAAAGGTTTACTCTAAGGTTTATATATTAATTTTGGGTATTAATACTCTCCTAAGTTTTAAATTCCATATTACCCCTCTGCTCATTCTTCCCTTCACTTTCATATTCCTAAGTCATTACACCCCTTCATACATTATAAATAATCCATATTATGCGGGTATTAATCTTCCCGACCACGCCGAGAAATCCCGTCACATCATGATTAGTTCCCTGCCATGTTACACTCCATTCCTGCCCATCTTCCCACATCCGATGACTCGTATGTGATTTCATCCCCCCCTCACCATCCAAGCTTTACTGTTAGGGGAGGGGGGTCTGAAATGGGCAGTATACAAAACCGCGCTCGCCCCTACATGTCAGCTCCTCAACATTTTGGACCCCCCATGAGTGAAACCACAAACCGCTCACCCCCTATCATGCGGAAAGAGTTATTTTTGCAGACAAAACTAACCTCCCTAGGAGTCTAAGGCTCTCTAGTGACAAACAAGACAATTAAGAGCAATCCTTCTCTAAACATACATTATTCTATGAGAAACCAAGTGTTTTTCGATCCTACCTCAAGTCCAACGCTTGTTGTAGTAGTCCAGCCTCGTCGATCCAGATGAGCTCCTCCTTCACTTTGAAACCTGCATACACTAACAATCAAACGATTACATAACACCTGAATATTCCATAAAACAAAGCATATTCAACATATAGACCAAGGAGTATATGAAACAATTCATTAACAACAAATCATTGAGAAGAATGGACTTATTTGTATTTAGGAAACAAAAAAGAAACCATTACAACCTAAGCCTTGGTGTTGTGCAAGTTCCTCCCAGGGTCCAGCAAGAG
>APFE031524375.1:0-24166 GCA_000404065.3 Pinus taeda
AATGCCTCCAAGTTATGCATGATCGCACAACATTGCAAACCCGACACCAACAAAGATTGAACCAAAACCAACAACAGTAACAGTTCCATCTCAAACATTCTTTGTTGATCTCCAAGTGATTTTCTAGAAGCTCAACTCCCCACCCCCGTGCACAAAAAATTTAACATGTTTGTTCAATTGTAATGTTGTGGAATAGTTGCTTACCCCATTTTGGGGACCTATCGTTTGTTATGCTTGAATGCTTTATGGGTGTCTTTAGCAACTAGGATGAGTAAAATGATGGCGACAAATATCAAACCCAGTATTTGTGATAACTTTGACATTAGTTGAGCATTCATCTTCTTTCAAGAAAACATCCACTATCCACATTGGACTTCGCCAAAGTCGTCAATCAAGAGCGAGAGTAAACCAGGGGAGAGTGTCATTGGGTGGAACACCATTCCTGAACATCCAATCGTAAGTCAGCACAACAGAAAACGACGCAGTCTTTCTTTTGTCCTTAGTGTTTGCCAATAAACAGTCTATAGCAGAAAACAACAACGGTCTTTCTTTTGTCCATAGCGATTCCCAATCAATAGTTGCCAAGTAGGCTTTCCCCATTTTCCTTTCCATCTCAAGTTCTGATAGGAAAACAACAGTTGTTGGCACTGCAAAAGGAGCCACTCGCTTCACCATTCCTTTCCTGGCCTTTATACCAGCTTGTCACCATTAGACCATTCATCATTACTTGCTCTCTCTCTCGACATTACAAGTTTCGATCCATAGTCAACCTTGTTGTAGTGAGCCTCAACTATTTTCTCGCCTTGCAAAAGGCGATCAAGGACGAAAACCTCTTTTCAAAACTCAAATCCTTATCCTAGTCATCCTTTTCAAAGACACATCAACTTGATTATAGCTTTTATAATATATGATATATATATAATATTTATATATAATTATATATATATATATAATATAATATATATATATATTAATCTTTTTAAGTTTTTATTTTTAATAAAATTTATTTATTTTATTAATTTAAATAAAAAAATAAAAATAAGGAGCATAAAACATGAAAATGTTATTTAATAATATATGGCATAAATGACTTTTTCATCTTTAATATTTAAATTAATAGCTTATTTTAAAACAAAAACTAAAAACATTTAAACATACATTTTAAATAAATAAACAAACATGTGACGCATTAATTTTAAAACATGAAAAATAAAAACAATTAAACATACATTTTAAATAAATAAACAAACATGTGACGCTTGAACATCTTGGAAACGCAAACGGAAAAACCGACCTTTAATTACTATTCTATAAAATTCATAATGCCCTCCCGTCTACTTCAGTTTTGATAAAACATACTCGGTCTACCCTCTTCCAGATCTCCCATGGATATGCATTAACTTAAACAAAACAATATATTTTTTTTGGTTTAAGCTTTGATGCGCACGCCACATGAGACAGAACTCCTCGTTCAGCGGTCCTCACCTACGGTGGAGGTTGGAATCGTCATAGGTAAATATTATTGATAAAGCTAATCCATCGGCACTTCAAACCAAGCTTTTCAGCCGCCCACCTCCTTTCGGGGAAAGAGCCTACGGAAGTTTTCTCGAAAACAGGAAGTTCAACGTTACGTGTGGGTAACCTACCATTCTTGTCACGGCGACTCCTATTTCAGGGCACACTTAAAATGCTATAGGGTCTGAAATAGGAGTCGCCTTCCTGTCACCACCAACTGTCACCATCCAAATCCGCGAATCCGCGTGAGACACTCCGTTTTCACAAGCTATTCTTTGTTCGTTATATAAGAGGCCCCTCCCCCTTCCATTCCTTACTTTCATTTCAATCCAAGATCTCCGTTGGCCTGCAAAGTCATTCTGTCCATTTTATTGTGATCTGCCCAATTTCAATTCCATTTCTGTTTCTGTTTCAAGGAGACGATGTCTCATCACCATCACGGCCACCACCACCATAACAAACACCATAGGGGACACCATCAGCAATACATAACGCCGGAGATTGCTTACTATGGTGAACCCGTGATCCGGAGAGGCGATCTGTATGCTTACGAGCATGGGCACCACCATAGCGGACACCATCAGCAATACATAACGCCGGAGATTGCTTACTATGGTGAACCCGTGATCCAGAGAGGCGATCTGTATGCTTTAGAGCAGGAGCGGGCCATGAAAGAACAGAAGCATCATAAACATATGGAGCATGTAGCAGAAATGGGAGCACTCGCTGCAGGAACATTTGCAATGGTAACATATATTTTGGTTCTGTAATCTTCATATGCCATAGGTTCGCTCGGTGGAGATTTATAGTAAATGCATTTGTGATATTCATTCGTTATGGATGGCCTAGTTGCAAATTTTCTTGGAAAATTAGGGTAAAATTTTGAATTTTGATAAAATCTAGTAATATTATTGTAAATTTAAGTTATAATTGTCAAACTTCAATATTTAGGATGTCATAGAGGTTTTTGATGATGCTGAATCTATTTTCATCATTCCAAACACTGATATTGAAAATTTTTTTAGCCAAAATTTCAATCACTTTTAATTTTCAAAGCAATTCTATCACTTTTAACCTTCAAGACAATTCTATCTCCTCCATAGACCATGTAGATTCCAAAATATTCCAGAAAACATAATTTTATTACAATTTCAAAATATTGGAAGAATTTGATGAAAATAAGGGAATTCAAATAATTGACTTTGTCAATTCACTTCAGAAAAATTCCAAATTTTTTGTTCCATGCTCAATAAATTCTATGGAGCTTTAGTATGTGATCAATATCTTCCCATTCAGAGACGATGCATTGAACTAACCCTAGATGCAAATGAATATGAATACTTATGAGCTGAATAGAAACACTGATATGTGATATGTGCATGCAGTACGAGATGCACGAAGCAAAGAAACATCCAGAGCACGCTCACAGGCACATGATTGAGGCAGAGATTGCTGCAGCAGCTGCAGTGGGAGCGGCGGGGTATGCCTTCTATGAGCATCAGCAGGCGAATCATTACAAAAGGGAAGCTCATGGCAAAAAACATCACCACCACCATCACTTCTAGCTGCCTGCAAGTACTGCATCAATTATGATTTGAAAATAAACTTCTTCCTTAGTTAGTCATGATCCCATGATTTCAGCTTCCTTTGTTGTTTGTAATCGGCGTGCTGTTATGAGATTCAGATGAAGCTGAAGTCTTCCGTACTTTCCTCTCCCTGTGTTTTCATATCACTTTCATTCCAGATCATTCTCTGAGGTCCATAAGCATTTTACTGTAAAAAGTCAATCATATTATGGAACCACTGTTATTTTATATATATATATGAAGCTTGTGAATCCTCTCATATTATGGAACCACTGTTATTTTATATATATATGAAGCTTGTGAATCCTCTAACACCGTTTCAATCCTTTAAAACTATTCAGGGTATACTATTACTTAGATCACTGTAATTTTGCGATTGTTATAACCAAATCAAGATCATCGGTCATTAATAAACGGTTCAATATATTGATAAAAAATAATAATACGATATTCAACATGAAACATATCGATTGGAAAATATTTTATTGATTGAAGTGGTTATCTAGGGCCATTTCAAACATGATTTTGATTTTCATATTGGTAGTTTTAGAACATATTTCTGGTTCATTTTTCAGGTATATATGTGTGGGGGACAATTATACATGAAAGTAAATTTGGTTTGTTAATTTTCTTTCTAACAAGTTAGAGATGATTTAGTGAAAAATTATGATCCCCATATTTGATATCTTATTCATATAGTTCAATGCCATACTCATCCCTAATGATGTTAGGGTTAGGGTTTTTTCTCGTTGTTTTTTTTCATATCATTTTAAAATATAGAGTTAACGTCTAGAGTTAAGGTTTTCTTCTTGTCATTTTTTGTTGATATCATTTTAAAATATAGAGCCAATTTTTTGTTGATATCATTTTAAAATATAGAGCCAATATCATTCTATGGGTGTTTTGCTAGTTTCAAAGATAAATTATTTTAGTTCTCACATCTAATCTCAAAGGTAAGCTATATTTATTTTGGAATTTTGTATTGTTCTTTATATTGCAATGTTATTCACTATTTGATATATTGGTCAAAGTTGTTTTTCAACTTAATACTCTCCCTTCATTATTGTATTTGTATTTATTATGCAATGTTGCATGTTCTTTCATTTCATTCTCATTTCAGTTTGTATTAGTGGTACCATAACAATCTTCTCTTCTTATTTCCCAAGAATGTCCTCAATGAGGTCTATTACCCCATATCCCCCCTTTCAGCATGGGTATCAATAGTAAGTTTTTATTGAACTTAATCAATTTGTAGCATGGAATAGGCCTCCTTTGGATACTTTCGGATTTCATAAGGTGCGTCACATTATACTAGGAAGTTCACTTATTTGAGGCATTGATCACAACTCCCAAGGAAATTTGGGGTTATTTATAGATACTTGGACATTTCCCTAGCATGTCATGTGGAAAGATAATAATAAAAAAAATATATCATTGTTGGTCGCTTTATGAGTTGGTTATAACATCATTTGAGGGTGGATTTGCACCTACAACGCTTATGACAACCATTGGGATGATTTGGTGACATGGAAAGTTGATACAAATGATGAGTCACTCTCTTTGTATGATTTAGATGATGTGGGCATAGCTTGGATGAGATAGCTGGAAGGATGATGAAATGTAAATGTTGACATCAATTAATTGGATGGAGGTTTTATGACCCAAATTTTTTGTCTTGTAAAAAACATCTCCCATACTTATGGAGTGCCTTGACTAGGATATGGAAATGAGCCTTCCTATGGGACATTGTTTGAAGGAAATGGACCTCTATTTGACATATTTTATAGGGTTATTCTATTAATTACACATCCTTTATAATGGTGTATTATACAAGATTTCATAACATTAAAAGGTTTAATACAAGTTCTAGAAAAAGACATTCTTTTGAAAGAGTGAAGTGAGGGGAGCCATAATTTCACCATAAATTTTCATAGATTTCCTGTGGTATCATATAAGTCATAATGATTCCCTCAAGCTCTACAATATTTTGGATCATACTAGTCTTACATAGCCTCCACTTTCTTAGGATCAACCCATACTCCTTCTTAACCTGCAATGTGACTCAAATATTCCACCTTAGGATCCCAAAATGCACATTTCTAGGTGCTTCATGAATAATTGGTTGTCTCTCAAGAGTTTCAAGGACTTATTGACATGATCTATGTGTGGTTCCCATGCTTCATTGTAGATAAATATGTCATCAAAGAAGAATAGCACAAGCTTGTGTAGGACAAGTTTGAAAATATTGTTCATAAGGATTTGAAAGGAGGATGGAGAATTACAAAGACCTAAAGACATCACTAGAAATTCATAATGACCTTCATGCATTTTAAAATTAATCTTAGGAATGTTTTCCTCTTTCACCCTAATTTGGTGGTATCCTAAACGTAAAGCTTAGTGAAATGTTTTTCTCCATGAATTTCATCGAAGGGATCATCAATAAATGGGATACAAAATTTGTCCTTGATCATCAACTTATTGAGAGCCCTAACATCATGACACGTGCACCAAGTTCCTTCCTTATTTAACACCATGACTAGAGGTGATGTGTAAAATATTGTGCTAAGACACATGATCTTTGCCTCCAATAGTTCCAAATCATCTCTCTTATCCCATTCTTTTGTGTAAAACAGTGTCAATAAGGATGTACAGTTGGTGGTTGACTTCATAGAGTTAGGGGAATGCCATGTTCATGCTCTCCATGAGAAGGGGGTAAACCCTTTGGCATCTAGAATACCTTATGATGTTTGTCAAGGACCAACTGAAAATCTAGGTGGATTCCTTGTGATAGATTATACATAGCCTATATGGCATTAAATAATGTTATAGTGGCCTTTCTGTAATAACTTATCCATATCATGGGGGTTGACTACTCTAGGAATCGTGCTTGAAGCCCTCAAATGTGTGTACATGGTCCTCTTTAGCAAAAATTCTATAAATATTTTTGAAATCCATTATGACTGGTCCCAATGCACATAGTTATTATTCCCCCAATACTATATCATAATCACCCATATAAATGGAACATAAATGAGTTTTCGTTGGTAGTATCCCATATAATGTTTGACACATTCACATATTCCCCCACATTTCATCATACCTCCATTAGTGATCATGATTTGAAAGTTGTGCACTACATGTATAAAACAAGTAGTTTATTCTACCACACTCTTACAAATGAAATTGTGAGTACTACCACTATCAATTAGGACTATAAACTTTTGATACTTTATGTATCCCATGGGGTTTAATATTTTTGGAGTTGAAATGCTTGATAATGCATGGAAGAATATTAAATGTTTTTCATGAGGAAATGGAAGTTCAATATCTACCTTAGTCTAAGTGTTGTTATCTTCAACCTATAAATATAGTGTATCTTTGATAATTATGTATTTGGATAGGGACTAGGTGGTCATATAATTTGGAACATGTTTTTCTCTTTACGCTAATGAATTGGAGTATATTTTTTATTGCAATTGTAGAAGAGTCCACACCTTTGGTGATTTTCCATTTATTCTAGAGATAACCTTTGTTCTTTCAATGGACAAGCAAGATTTATGCTTAGGTAATACCATAGGGAGGAAAATTGTGAGGAATGAATGTTGGTTTTTTTCGTTTTCGCATTGACTATCTTATTTGCTTCTTCTAACCATTTAGTAATGCATTGCATTATAACTTACGCATGAATCTCCTCGTTGAGGCCACTAATGAAACATCCTTTATAAATAGTTTGTTAATTTATTTGAATGGATGGTCAATTGGTCAAAGGATTCCATTAAGTTAGTGATCGAACCTATTTAATGTAAATTGGTAAGCCTCCCAAAATAGCAAGTATCTTTCTCAAAATGTGCACAAAAAACTTTAAAAAATGAACTCAAGGTGATGTAGTCGGGATTATATTTTTTATGCCATTTTCACGATTTCCATCTTTCCAAATCTAAATATAGGACTCCCACCTTGAGTTTCATCACGTCATCCATAATTCCTTGGATGGAAACGTAATGTTGAGTCACCCATCTTGATGGGTCAAAACCATCAAATTTGTTTGGGTCTACCTTAAGCAAACAATGCCACCTTTTTATCCCTTTCTTTATTACTGTGTGGACCCAAAGAAGCTTGTGGGTGGCTAAGTATTCCTAGGTAAAAGTTTCTTCCTGGTGTGACTCAATGTTTTGTGCACTTGAATATCTTTCTTGTGGTATGCCTTGAGCTAGAATAGTAGGCAACCTCTCTTTCAACATCTTTTCTATGTTTGTTATATCTTGTTGGTTGTGTTGTTGTAACTTATCATTTATATTCTTATTAATATTCTCATCCAACAAGTCTATTTTTTCTTCTTCACGTTATCTTTAAGTTTATTTATGTCCTTCTAAAATTACTTAAGCTAACCTTCTAGGGGTTCCAACTTGATTATAACAAAATGGGTGTTCATGGTGTCCTAATAAGTATGAGGATGTTTATTGGTATCTCCTTCATGGGTGAGCTCACCAAAAAATGTTATTGGGTCCTAAGGACAAGGGAGTGTTAGGTGATATAACTCTCTGATCTACATTTGAGGTCCAACAATCGTACTTGGTCCAATACCTCAGGGTACTAACTAAAGGGGCTCAATCTTTCCCTTAGTGTACTACTTGAATACTTAGGTACTAGAAAGTGGTCTTCCCAAGTATTGTTCTTGGTGTACTATAGTAAAAATATGGCTAATTATCTTATCTAAAGTTGGTTTTAGATATACCTAGGGGGACTTCCTACATAACCAAATATACGTGGAAGTGAAATTCTATTTACATTTAATATCTCATGTGGGGCTATTCAAAGGGCTACCAGTTGGGGTTATGAGGGTTTCCAACAATGTGATTCCACTTGTATTTACTACACATATTCATCCTCTATGACAGTTTTATGACATATCATTGTGTTATTTAAAGATGTTGAAATATGTCTAAAAAACAATAATTTAAAAATGATCTTTCCACTCTAAGAAAAAACTCTTAAAATCACCATAAAATAACTTGTCTAAGGTAGGGTTTCAAGCCAAAAATATAAATGAATCAAAACTTCTAAATTTCTCAGATTAGCTATTATGACCCCAATTATGAAATTCTACAACGTAGTTGAATCTATTGACACTAGTTTGACTGAAATATGTGCTCTCTAAAAAAATCAGTGTATCAAATTCACGTCAATCACTAAAAAAAACCCTAAAACTTTCCCATTTTTACATTACGGACAATTTTAGTTCCTAGACTCCATTTTAGCCTATTTGTTTTGGAATTTTTTTATTTTTTTTAAGTTCTTGGATTGGATTTTCCAAATTTTGGATATAAGATTTAGAAATCCACGTGAATTTTGTCATCCTACATTGCTAGTAAAAAATTAGCCAAATTTTTTTCTCCCACTTTGTTCCCAAAATATTTGCACTTCATTCCCAATAAAGAGTTGTGGTGCCATTTGTAGTATAATTTTCATAAAATACAGTGCCAAACCCAAGAACACAAGAGAAAAGAGAGATAAACCTGGAGAAATATTTTTTAGAAAATAGAGAGTTATGTTCACTTACATCTTCAAAGGGGCATTCTCCAAGAGCAATGCTTTAAATAAAATAACAATTCTTAACAAAAAATTCCATAACCTTATTTTGCATATATAGATATCTAGAGATAATATTAACTACCTATGGACCCCTTAGAATGAGGGATGACTAACTAATTTGGGTCTTATTCATAAAAGGAACCCTTACACAAGAGAAAAGAGAGATAAACCTAGAGAAATATTTCTTAGAAAATAGAGAGTTATGTTCACTTACATCTTCGAAGGGGCATCCTCCAAGAGCAATGCTTTAAATAAAATAACAATTCTTAACAAAAAATTCCATAACCTTATTTTGCATATATAGATATCCAGAGACAATATTAATTACCTATGGACCCCTTAGAATGAGGGATGACTAACTAATTTGGGTCTTATTCATAAAAGGAACCCTTTTTATAATGGAGTACAATTAACTAACTATTTAATGGGCCTTATTCATGGAAGGTGGCCTCATACATTAATAAATTATCTAAGGGGGTTAGGGAAGGGCCCTAACAAATTGATATCCATTATTAAGGTATCATTATTGGGGTATTTTGTGAGTCATATATTTTTAGTGTCTATTATTAAGGTATGGATAAAGGGGGCTTGGGAACTTCATGGATGGTTGTGTACATCCATATAAACCCTACCCAAAGGTTTTTTTCATTTATCCTTTAAGGAATAGATCCCATAGTAAGTAATTATTACTCATGGTCCCTAGATGAGTCAAAATACTCTTCTTATCTTATCTTATTAGTGTAAGTTGTTCTCTACAAATAAGGTCATGCAATTATATTTCCTCCTTTTAGTTTCTAGTTTTGGGGGTTGCCTTTATAGTTTTGGGAATTATTGAAATGAATATTTCTACTATTGATAAATTCATTTGTTAAAATACATTAAGGAATTTATGTATATTTAGGTGGCCCAAGGTAATGTTCTGCATCAACTAGTTTGATATAATTATCCACACAATCCTACTTAATAATTACTAAGGTTTCCAAAACCTTGTCATTGGATTAATGATTATCTAGTGATAACCAAATCAAAATATTTAGATTAAAAAAATTTGTTGCAACACAAGTCCAAGTGAAACTAACCTTTCCTAATGCAAATAATCAAGGCTAGGTTAATGCACTGAAGAAGGGAAATATCCCACAAAATTAGAAGGACCACTTAGCCCACATGCCTAAGATTGGGATAACTTCAAAAATATAGCCACCATTATCATGGGAAAATATATTATTGGGCCCTTGACAAGTGTCCAAATTGACACATTTTCAACACCTACCCATAACCTTTATGATGTAATTCTTCCACTTTCCATTCCTTCCTTCTACATTTTTCATCCATTATTACCACGTTTTTGGTGTTGGTATGGATAATCTCATTTTAGCCACTTTTACCCTTATGCATCATGTTATGAAGTTGTCATCTTTCATACTAACATTGACAAAAAAAAGAAAAATTCAATGCTTGCAACTCATTCATGTAGCTACAACACGAGTTGAAAGCCCAAAATAAGTTCTACTCGATGACACATAGGTGTTGCAACTCCTTGGAACAATACAAGCAAGTGTTATGACTCTCCTCCATGCCATTGTTGCAACTCCCCTATATTGTTGCAATTTTAGCATGACCACTTACAAAAAGAATGTGGCAGCTCGCTCATGACCAATGAAGTTGTTGCAACTCATCAATGCCACATTGTAGATGAAATCACTAGACTTTTCATTGTTGCAACTACTGTTGCTACAACTCTCATTGTTGTAACTCCTAATGTTGCAACTTTGACATATTATGCCAGTTTGTTGATCAATGCTTTAGCTATATTCTTAGCACAACTATCTCATGATGGATGATGAAAAATGAAAGTGGATGACTGATTATAAGGAAAACTCAGTTCCTAGTGACGCCCAAATCATTTGAGTTGATTTTTATTTTACTTCATACCAATTTTTGAACAAACTATCGTAACATGACAAGATGTCGACTTCTCGCAAGTTGGTCATCTAATATATCACTTAGTTTAGATATCAAGCATTTTGTATAAATTCCCAACATTCTTCAAACCCTAAAGGAAGAAGAGAAAGGAGGAAATTTTCTTTTGAAATATTGTATAATTTCTCCATTATCTATAATAGAAAATATCTCTTGCTCCAACCAATCTATGTTAATTTCGTGATTGTGTGATTGAATATTTAATAGTAACTCATCTTAGGAGGTAGGCCCCCCTTCTTAGCTTGGTACTTCTAGGTAAAATTAGCAGGTAGTTAATATTTATAATTTCGTTAATGTAACTTTTCTGCAATTTCATTGATTTTCTTTTGTTGCAACTCTGTTAGATTCCCTATGTTGCAATTCCAATGTTTTCCTATGTTGTAGTCACGTTACTTACTTATTGTTGCAACTTCAGGTTATGCAATTAAATCATTAATTCCAAAGTTAATGGTTGACTATTTTTTTTTTTGGAAATTTTGGCCATTGTTGCAACTCTTGTTGCTACAAATCACCTGTAGCTTACTTTTACTTTACTTTTAGTAGCATTTTACAACTAAGAGTTGTGTGATGTTTGCAAATTATTTCTAGGTTATTTGTTCATCATTCATTGCATCATAGGCATGTTCCATTGCATCTTTGTTATATCAAACTAAGAGTATCATTATACTTGAATAGGTCACTTCGAACAGTTGGTGTGTTTACTTTCATGAATTGTTATTTACTTTCTCTTCAATTTACTTTCTTGCAATAGTGTCGTATTTCCTACAAAGTGTGATGTGTTTAGTCATATCGCTGGCATGTGAAAGAATCATTATCTTGTACTATGATAACCATCATATTACTACAACTTCAGGACACATAACATATTGCATTGGCATATATTGTGCACGACATTTTGCAAGTTTCAAATGAACCTTGGATTGACAATTTAAATGTACAACTAATCAATTGCCCATTAAGATAATTAGAAGTAATTGAAAATATCATCAATCTTCCCAAACCATTTTTATATGTGTGGTAAGGTCATAGGGCATCAATTCCTTTCCTACTCCTCAGCTCCCATCTAGTTTCAAAAGTTGAGGTTTTTTAAGAAAAGTGAAAAAAATAGAATCCTAAATGATTGCTTATCTCCTAATATTCATACTATGATCTGTGATATCACCTTCTACTCACTAATGGGCCTTGAGGTAAAGAAGACAATGTATCTTCATATTGGAGTTTCCTAATGAAGATTGTCTCATGGAATGTGCATGGTTTAATGAATACTTTATGTAAATCTAACATTCAAAGATTTCATGATTTTTTTCAATTTATGTATATCATATTTGCAATAATTTAAGGTATATGATTTATTGATAAAATCCTCCCTTTAGATAATCTAGTTCAATGTTAATGTTTTCTTACTAATCGTGTGGAAGGAAAGGTGAGGTCACCAATATAGGGTCCCTTAAATTGGTTGTTGTTATCTCTAGACATGAGACTAACTCAGCATGATGCTTAGAGTGGACATCCTTCATTATTTTAATTTATTTGTCATCTTCCTTATCTTTTTTTAAACACATATGATGCATCCTTTCCTTGATGAGTTTAAGCACCTCTTCATTGTTCATGCACATAGAGTTTATATTCATGTGTTTAGACTTGTAACCTCTTAGTGCCTTATGGCTATCATAATGTGGTAAATAAGTATTTCATGGAAAAGGAACCTTGGTAAGTGGCAAGACATATGCCACCATTAGCTCCAAATTGTTCATTAAAAAATAAACTATATTAAGTGAGTTAGTGTTCCCAATACATAATTCATATTTATGATAAAAAAACAAGAATGTGAAAAAATAATTTTTAAGACTTGTATTTTATTTTTATTACAAAATATTAATAAAAAATCTTTATTTTTTTAAATATTTTCATTATTCCCCAAGGAAAATCCATTGGGAAACATAAAGGATGCTTCTCCACACTAGTGGATGACATCTCTTGTAAACGTGGCACATAGTAGTGTGTGGCTTAAGATAACCACAATTTTAACACCAACAAATACATAACTAAATACCTAGAAACACCAATGGCAACCAATTCAATTTTTATATATACCATATCATTTTTTTAAACCAAGAAAAAAATTGTAATAATTCAAAAATAATTTTAGCTAAAATATACAATGAGTTGCATAAGTTTTCTTCTTAGGTTTTTCAATTGGATAATAGATTTTTCAATAAAAACATAAAAAAGATTCAACATACAACAAAATATATGTTCTAGGTTGGCCTACAGCTATCCTATTTCACATGTACTCCAAAAATACATAGTACTATGATATACATAATATTAATAATAAGTAGGTTCATTGCCCTCATCTTTTGCCGCTCATAAGGTTAAGGGGAGTTCTATTCTCTAATTTCCATAGGGCCCCTCAATTGGTGTACCATATCTTCCTCTTTATGCTCAACTTGATATGAATTCTTTGTTTCCCTATTGTTGGAGGCCATTTTTAATGCTTCATGTGTTGATTTAGAGTGAGATAATTTATTTTATTGTGCTCAGCCTCTAGAAAATATAGCATGTAATTTTGGTCCATAGGTATGCCCATGGCCTTAGAATCTTTTACTAACACAAACATGTTCAATCTCCAAAACCTTAGTTGGCATTGCTAAAATGACATTCTTGTTGTCTAGAGTAATTAGATGTGACAATGCAATACTTTGTGCATATCTTGAGTATCACCCCCATCAATTATACTAATTTATGTAGAAGAAGAAACTTGTAGAGGATACAACACCCTATAGTTACACTAACACTTTCAAAGAAAAAAAAGCTTAATATCAGTTTGAATTTTGAAAGAGAAGTTCCAAGGGAAAATATACCTTGGCTAATGAACAAGTTTCCTTTGGGTTGATTGCAACTAGGATCAAATTCAGGACACTATTCTCAAATTCACAAAGCTAGACTATTAAATTAACACAAAATCCCATAATTCTAAACACGGAGTTTGCACATTAGTCTATTACAAACTTTTTAAGGTTGCATATGATACCATTTCCAAAAACAATTACCATTTGTGAGAATCAAGGTTTGGGATATGCCAACCCAAGTATAGAATGAAATGCAGCTGGAGGAAAAAATAGAAGGTTTACGGATTTGACAAAGAGATTTTCTCACAAGGTCCCCTGCAATGGCTAAAGAATCATCCCCCAAAACACACTAGCCAAATTCTCCAATTTCTCCTAAATCTACAGAAAAGATAAAAGAGAAAGGAACAAATAGAGAGTTGGAAATGAAATAAACCAAAGAGACAACCTAGAGGAGGCTTAACCAACTCACCCTTCTACTGACACTCAAAACCAATGAAGGGATGACATTGATCCAACAAAGAAATATACCAAAGGAGTTGTCAAAGCTTTCTAGAAAACTTACATGCCTACTCAACACATGGATGAACTAGTAGATAATGCACCAATGCTATGCTATACTCTTATCCCACCATGACTATACTAACTATTAGTGCAACATTAACTTGTGATGAACAACAAATGAATTCACATGAGAAGAAGAGTGATAAGAGTCCTTTGGCCACCCTTTCCAAGACTTTGTGAACTCACACTTGATATTTAACTCATGTAAAATTAACGAAATAACGATCCAGATTTCGAAACATAGGGGATGTCCATAAGACCTTCAACCCCATTTCTATCCAAATTTCTTTGGCTAAGCATTGTTTCTTGCTTGCCCCATAGAAGAGTGTCTTCATTCAATGTTGTTTCCAACTTGGCACATAGGTTAATGTCAAGTGGCTTGGCCCATAGGTCAATGTCTTCATCCAACACCCTCTTGATGTGAAAGAAAGGATATCCTTTCATTCAACTCTCTCTTGATGTGAAAGAAAGGAGACCCTTTCATTCAACTCTCTCTTGATGTGAAAGAAAGAACGCCTTTTTAAAGGATCTAAGATCTTGTTTGATTATGGAGATTATGGTTTTTGATTTGGCTCTTTAGTAATAGATAGATCTACATAGCATTACTTTAACAATGATTATTACATCTAACGAACTCCAATATTTACCTCTTAACTATTGATAAGCATAAACCAAATTATTAAATAAAATTCCTAGATCCTAATTACGTATACTAAAAGAGATTATAAAAAATCCTATTACCTTGGTTCCTCCCATCCATTTTTCTTATAATGGAAAACTATCCTAACTTAATTGTCAAACTAGCAGTAAGACCCCATTAATGGATGCTATAGAATGTAAATTAAGCTATAGAATGTAAATTAACTTCCTCCCACCCATTACATACCATAATCTTCCAACATTCTAATAATATAATTATATCAATAAAGTATGAAAAACACAACATCAAATGTACAAGATTTCATAATTTTAATCCACATATTAGTGGTCCCAGCTTCTATAAAATGCCACAGTTTGACTTTTCTTTTTAAAGAAATATCACACAGAAAGAAAGCGTGTGGAAAACTTCATTCAACAGAGAATGAAACAACTGAGGAAGGTAAATTCCATTTGTGATGGTCATTGGCTAACCTAGCTGTGAAGTATTCACACGTTAATGAATAGATGTGCCTCAGCAGTCGGTTGTCAAGGTGATGGTAACACGATTATGAAATTATAAATAGATATGCATGATTATTCAAAGTCTTCATTCAGTTATCTGTGGAAGGTAAGCTTCATTATTCAAAGCTCTGCTGCACGTATCTGGGGGAGGCGAGGTTGATGGAAGGTGACGAGAACGTGACTGTGAATATGAGGTAAGAGGATGAATAAACGAATTGCAATAAAGTGTATATATTTTTAATATATGGATAATATTAATAATAGATATACGGCTATTCAAATCAAACCGCGTCCGAGTCAATTGAGTGAACATCCATATCATTAATACATAAATAAATAATACATATCATTAAAAATCTGAAAACTGATTAACTGCATATTACTTTACAGTAGTTGACTTTTTCCAATATTTACAATAGTATTTTTAGAAGGGAACTTTTATGTAATGTTTCATGCAGCAAATGTCCTCAGTTTGAACAGTTGAACCAACCAAATTCAATATCATGTGCAATCTTTTAAACATTTCTTAAATAAATGTTTGCTTTTGAAATATTTAAAGAAGGAATAGTTCTACGTAGGTCTGCACTTTGGTTTTCACCAGAAAATCGATGAAGGATTCTCTCCCTCTAAAGATATCAAGCCACACGAATTATTAATCCCCAAGTTTAAAGTTTATCTATACACCTAAAAAAGATGGAGCAATTTACCCCTTTTATCATACTCAATGAGTATGTATCTTTCTTTTGTGAGATGGTGTCTATTTTGCACACATGGAAAGTTGATGGAAATTTTCTCATATGGTATATTTAATCATTATTGTTTGATAAATTAATATTTAATTAATTGTTTTTTTATTTATTTGAAATTAAGTTGAATAGGTAAATAATTTATATATTATTAAGTATGAGGTATAATTGAAAATACATTTTTTTTTTACTTGAAAAGATAGTTAATATAGATTTATTTTAATTTTAGATCTACCAACTATCAAGAGGGTCAAATCTATTTTCAGTTTAAAAGAGGTTTGCGTCTCAAAAAAAAATTGATCCTCTAGGGGCAGAGTTAAGATGGATCTATGATGGTTTAATTAAATATTAATAATTATAAATATGGTAGAAGTGTCTATCCAGGCGGAGGAGCAAATTTTTCAAAAATCTTGTTTTTGAATAGTGGAAATAGATTTTTGGGCAAAAAACATTCTGGTTAGACTAAGACATAGTTACTCATTTTATGTTTTTTTATTTTTACTATAATGGGATCAAATGTTTACATAAGAGTTAAGTTTACTTATGAATCTCAAATATAAAGAATTTTTTTAATAAAAATTGGATCAAATGAGAGGAAATCTTGGATAAAATATAGCATTATAGTATTATATTTTACCCAATATTTATTACTACTCCCATCTAGTAAAAAGAAGGGTAATGGAATTACTAATTAAAGTGTAATATTATTACATTTTACCTAATATTTATCATCACCCCAACCTAAATATTACATTTTAGTCAATTTTTTCCCCTCACCCCTATTAATTTTATAGTTGAGTTTTGCTTACTTTTAAACTTCAAATATAAAGAAAAATCACAATAAAAAGTGGATCAGTTGAGGGGAAATATTGGGTAAAATATAATATAATATATATATTTTACCCAATATTTGTGGCAATAGTAAAAGTAGATGAAGTTAGGCATAAATATTAGATAAAATGTAATAACTACATTTACATAATATTTATGTCATCTCCTCCCCTAAGCTTATTCATTTCTAAACTTACCATCTTAGATCTATCAAATCTCTATTTCTATAGAATATTATTACACATAAATTAAGAGAATATATTACATATATTATATTAAAGTGATTATCAAAGAAGTAATTAGAATGAAGAAGCAAGTATTGTTATGTACTTTGTGCAATCCTGTCTAACTTTACACTTTTTAAAAACACCATCCTCAACAACAAAATCAAAATATACAAAAAGACACGGCCACCAAACAAATCCATACAAATGTCAAGTGTTAACATATCAATAGAAACGTTTTACCTTTACAGGCTACATGGATTCAACACCATCATTTTCTACACCTAATTATGTATTTAAATATAACATCAAACTAAGATGAATCTAGGCTAGTTTAGTTCCCTCCTTAAATAGGTTGTACTTCACATGAATACCATGAATTCTTAATACCATGAACCAATTTTTTTTTTATTATTATTAATTTTTATAGGGTTATTTTTATTTTATTTTTACTCAATTAAATTTTTTACATTATATTATGTTACATTAAATTACACATCTCTAACATATTTTATTTTTTCGAAATCAAAATGTTTACATTTATTATTTTTATTCTCTTTCTCTAAAACCAAGATTTTGTTATATATATATTATATTTTTTTTACCCTAAATTTAAATTTATTAAATGTTAAACATTTATGCTTAAAATATATCTCATATTTAATTTTATAGCACCTCGTGTGTTTACTTGATTATTTATGGAATTCCCGGTTGGTTAATAGATCTCTTTATAAAAATAGAATTTACGTAGAAAGGATAACAAACCCACATAACTAGTGGCAACGCATGGACTATCACATTCTTTCTAACATTTCCATTTGTTATTTTAATCCATGTTTAACCATAAACATTGTATCAAACTAATTTATATGTTTCGTTTTCAACCTCTTATTGCAGGAAAAGAGTATGATTTTTATGATTCTTGTTAAAACTTAGGATAATAAACTTCAAATTTCAAAATAGTTTATTTTAATGTCAGTGTGAAGCTAGCATTATTCCGAAGTCATTTAATGTTTTAATGAAAACATTAATTTAGCGAACTTATTCACCAAAATTTAAAACCTCTATGCATAAATTTAAAATTGCCACTATTCTAGATGCTACTTCGAAGTCATTTAATGTTTTAATGGAAACATCAATTTAGCGAACTCACTAGCAAAGTTTAAAACCGCCATACATAAATTTGAAACTGCCATGCTTCTATCCACCTGCCATTTCTTCTAGGCACTTGCCCTTGTCACCTCGTCTATGCCCTTTCCTACTCTTCATTCCCCCAACCTCCTTGCCCAATCCCCCTCTTCAATCCATCCCAATGAATTTTTCTATTGAAATCTCATCATTTTGATCCCCTGCTTGTCCGTGTTCAATTCTAATGCCCCCGGAACACACAACTGATTTTCCCCAGTGGTCACTGCATTGAAGTTGTTATTAGGTAACTGGTATGCTTCAAGGGCAAACATGTACGAATGGCTTGACTGACACTGCGTAAATGCATCACGAGAAAACACTGCATTGAATTTGTTATTAGGTAACTGGAATGCTTCAGGGGCGAACATGTATGACTGGCTTGACTGACACTGTGTAAACGCATCATGAGCAAACAATGAATTGTTATTGCAAGTATGGAAGCTGCTTCTACCAATACAACATCTCGGCTTATGCAGCTCATGACCTGCACACTTATAACATAGCAGAATCACCGGCATGTGATCATTTATTAACAGAGTCATCCAGGACTACAATACCATGTCCTGGAGCTCCTGCCTCTTGCGATTTCTCCATTGCTTCCACTAGCAACACCGTCCCTGCTAGCTTTCTCCTACGTCACAATTTTGCATCAGATGGAAGGGCCATTTTAATCCATTTCTTTCCCAAGACCATATCTCCTTCACTTTCTTTGTCCATGACAATATCTCCTTCACCGAATATACTTTGAAACAACATTGGATACCATGAAGAAGGAAAGTCTACACAATATCCATTTAGTAGAAAAATGTAGAAAGTGAAGAAGGTTTCTTTGCACAATATCCCTTTAGTAGAAAATGCAGAAAGTGAAGAAACGAGAAAAATGCAGAAAAGTGAAGAAACAAAAGGTAATTCATGCTTTGGCTTACAACAACGTGCAGTAACTAGAAACTACCAGTCATACCAAGCCATCAAATTGCTTCATTACCAGGCACTATATTTTGCCCAGATTTATATTTGGTTAAGTAAAAAATACAAAATTATATTTGGTTAAATGAAAAATATTGCCATATTGTAGTAATATAACTCTCTTAATTGAACATAAATCTCTAAATTTGTATTAATTTCTTTTGAGCTTATAGAATTTACTCATTTTACAGAAGTATCTATAAGTGTTCTCTCTTCAAGTTATATCCCCTAACATCTTTGTCGTTGTCTGAAGTATAAGTTTGGGGAGCTAACTAAAACCGCTCATTATGGAAATAATTCATCGTTGCCTTAAGTATAAGGTTGGGTAGCTAACTAAAACCACTCATTATGGCAATAATTAACAAGTAATGTGGGTGGTAAAATATTGTAAGTAAAGAATGTAAGTGACCTAGTTGAATGTGTTAGGATATTCTGACACTTAGGAAATAGTTAAGTATAACTTGGTCTAGTATAGAGTTAGGTAAAGTGTGTTTCTTTACTATGTACTTTTGTAACTTACAATCTGACGGTTCATTCTCTCCTCGGTATTACCGACACTTGATCCGTGGCTTAACCCCCGATTGGTTCATGATCTCTATTTAAAGAGCATGGAGGGTCATTTGTAGGTTAATTGTTCATGAGATAAGCTTATGTAAATTTTCATTCTTTTATTAATAAATTGCATGAAGTGGCCGCGTTGGCTCAGGCCGTGGGCTGTTTCCCTCTTTGAGGGTTTTAACCACGTCAAAAATACTAGTGTATTGATCAGTGATCTGTTTTTGAGCGGTGTCCTTTGGTGTTCTATCTGAGGAACTTACCCTCTAAATTCCTACATGGTATCAGAGCTATTTGAGGGCCGCATCCGTTGGTGATCCAAATCTGAAGCCGGTAGAACTGCATCTAGCTGTCGTTTCCTAGATCTGCTATTTCTGACTGCTTTCGGCCCGAGAGGACTGCTCTGTTGTGTTAGGAGCATCTATTCCAATGAGGAACCCCTTTCGTTTCACGCGAAAAAGTTTCTGGTAGCCCTAGCTACGTCATTTTTTAGATTTGGAGGTATACAATGTTTATTTGCAGTTTCTAGTTATTTTTCTCTCTGTTTATTATTTCGGTTTCTTTAGCTTCCTTTTTATTACCGGATCTATACATTTCATTTCTGCATATGCTCTTTGCCCTGCGACTCTGTGCGATCTGGGCAAATCAGAAACACAGAGGAAGGATTTTTCTCATGCGTATGCTCTTTTCCTTTGCGCCTTAGTGTGATCTCGGAAAATCTGAAATATTGAGAAAAATATTTAGTTTCTGGGTAAAGCTAACTTTAAGCCGTAAGGTTTGTTTTTTTTTTTGTATGTCCGTGTTGGGTTTTGTGTTTTTTGTTTTGTAGGGAGAAAAAGAGCTTTCTCAAGAAAGCACGCAACCCAAAGCTTCAGTGACCAAAAAAACAAAGCCCCCCCCTCTCTCTCTCTCTCTCTCTCTCAAACTTTTTGTTTAGCTCACTTGGTTCAAAGCTAATTTATGAGAGTAGAGTTCTTGAGTTCAAGTCTCCTTTTTGTTGGGAAGGGGGTGTTTTTTTTTATTTCTGCACATTCCCGCACTTCGTCGGCGCCTTCATCAACTTTTCTTCAAAAATCCATAACTTCTTCATCCGGAAGCCGTTTTCAGAGCCGTTTTTTTTAACCAGCCTAATTTTTTGAGATCTTTCCATTGGAACACATAGTTTCAGCATATATAGCTTCAGTTTCTGTTAAAATGGAAAGTCCATGCCAAGTTATTCTTGATAGCACCAACTACTTCCAATGGTGGTCCTACATTGTGGATTTACTTAGAAGTATAGGTCTTTACAGAATAGCCTCAGGCCACAAGAGAAGAAACCAAAAGATGAAGACAAGGTTGCAAAATGGGAAAATAGACAAGATCAAGCACGTGGCTTGATAGGGATGTCTATTTCTCCTGATCTTAGATTCCATATTGCAGAACTTGATACTCCTCATGAAGCATTGGAACAAATCACTAAAGTTTTTGGGATTAAAAATGAAATTAGAGCCCATCAACTTGAAAATGAGTTGCTTACATTGGATCCTAATACTTTTTCTTGCATTGAAGATTTCTTGTCCAAATTCAAGACCCTTAGATATCTCTTGGAAGGTGTTAAGGTTAAGAAAGAAGATATTAACCTTATTTATTCCATCCTTACTAAGTTGGGACCAGCCTACTCTGTATTTGTTTCCACCTTCCATTCTACAAGGGAAGCTTTCATTTGTCAAGGAAAAGACTACAAGGCCCCTTCCTTTGACTCTTTTTGTGATTCTTTAATAAGAGAACAAGAAAAAACTCTTACACCTTGGTCTTCTTAATCTTGGAAACTCTTCCAAGAAAGTGTTAGCCGCCCAGCAGCAACCAAATATAAAGAATCCTAAGAAGTCATATCCTAAAAAGAATGGTCCTAAACCAAACAAGGGTCCTAAGCAAACTCAGTCTCAAAATGAAAGATCATTTCAGCAAAATGATAAGACCAATAAAAACAAATGGAAGAAGACTGATAGACATTGTAACTTTTGTAATCGAGATGCCCACTTAGAATCTAAATGCTTTAAGAAGATGGAAGCCTTGGAAGCCGCAATGAAGAAACATAACATCCATTTGGAGCACTCTTCAAATTCATCTTCAGGAATGGCACTTTCTGCATGTGGTTGTCAAGCATCTCGGTTTGGATATGCACTAAATGTATCTTCTTCCTCTCATTCTCATGAGTGGCTCATTGATTCTGGAGCTTCTTATCACATGGCCAAAAATAAAGCCATGTTTTCTTCTTTAAATGATTGTAACACCAAAAATATATATGTTGGTGATGATAGATCTCTTAGTGTTGTAGGGTCTGGAACTGTTTATATAGAAAATGGTCAATTTAATGATGTATTATGTGTTCCAACCTTATCCTGCAACCTTCTATCTGTATATCAGATAACTCATTCAGGTGAAGGTAAAATCGTTTAATTTTCACCTCATGATGTTGTAATTAAGGACCTAAGAGATCCTAGATATATTTTAGCTACTGGCATTGCTGATGATTCTACAAGTTTGTATAAGTTTCACAACTTTGGGTCATCACATCTTCCCTTGGTATTTGTCGCTAATAATGATGAAGTGAGCAAACTTTGGCATGAGCGATTGGGCCACTTAAACTATCTCTCCCTTCTAAATATATGTAAAGAAAATATGGTGACAGGTCTTCCAATGGTATCTTGCAGAGATGGTGTTTGTTCCAGATGTGTACTCGGAAAACATCATTGGGGTAGTTTTGAAAAACGTGCCTCTTGGCACGCCTCAGCCCCTTTACAGCTTGTGCATAGTGATTTATGTGGTCCACTTCCAGTTGTTTTCTTCTCTGGCTACAAGTATTTCTTAACTTTCATTGATGATTTCTCCAGACGCACTTGGTATACTTCTTAAAACTCAAGAGTGAAGTATTTAACAAATTCTTGGCCTTTAAGGCCTTTTTTGAAAAACAATCTGGACATCAAATTCTTAAGCTAAGATCTGATAATGGCGGAGAATATGTTAAAAACGACTTCATCAACTTTTGCACTGAGCATGGAATTCAAATGCAACATACTGTTCATATACTCCACAACAAAATGGTGTAGCTGAAAGGAAGAATCGCACCTTAAAGGAAATGGCTAATTGTATGCTTCAATCTAAAGAACTTAGTCTTAACTATTGGGCAGAAGCAATTAACTGTGCAAATTACATACTAAATCGCACTCCTACTAAGGCTTTAAAGAATATCACTCCAGAAGAAGCATGGAGCTCTATTAAACCAGATGTGAGTCACTTTCGTGTTTTTGGAAGTGAAGCATGGGCCCATATTCCAGATGAGAAACGTAAAGCTTTAGAACCTAAGAGTGAAAAATGTATCTTTGTTGGATATTCTGAAGATGTCAAAGGATATAGACTTATTCCATTTAAGTCCAAAAATGTTATCATTAGAAGAGATGTAAAGTTTGATGAAAATAAATCGGCCTACAAGCCTAGTTCGGCGCATGTGCCACCTCTCTCTATCTCTTCTACTTTTGAACATATTTCTTCTTCAGATGATGAAAGTGAGGATGACAATCCTCCCCCACCTTCTCAGGATCCTCCTTCAGCTCCTTCACTTCCAAAATGGGTCCGGGCTACTCGGGATGCAGCAAGTGATCTTGCCGGTGATCCTACAGATCAGCGTCGTACACGTTCTCAGTTCGAAAGAGCCTCTTCTTTACTGGCTCAAGTCTCAGCAAATTATGATCCTGACACCTTTGCAGAAGCTTCAGGTCATCCAGATTGGGACGCAGCTATGAATGGAGAATATCATTCATTATTGGCAAATGATACATGGGATCTTGTTCCTCTACCAAATGGATGAAAACTTGTTAGATGCAAATGGGTTTACAGAACCAAGTATGGACCAGATGGGAAAGTTGATAAACATAAAGCTCGTCTTGTTGCTAAGGGCTTTTCACAAGTTGAAGCCATTGACTATACTGAAACCTTCTCCCCTGTTGCCATAATGAACTCTGTCCGCCTTGTTCTTTCCCTTGCTGCCTCTTTCAAATGGGAAGTCCATCAGATGGATGTTAAATCCGCCTTCTTGCATGGGGACTTGCATGAAGAAATCTACATGGAACAACCTATTGGGTTTATGCAAACAGACTCCAGCCTTGTATGTCGTCTTAAGAAATCCCTTTATGGTCTCAAGAAAGCTCCTCGGGCTTGGTATGCCAAAATGGATAGTTTTCTTTTAGAATCTGGCTTTTCTAGGTGTCATTCTGATAATACTGTCTACACCAAAAAAGAGGGCAAGTCTCTTATCATTCTTGTTCTTTATGTTGATGATCTTATCCTCACTAGTAGTGATCCCAACCTTATTAACCATGTGAAGTCCAGCCTTAAAAAGAAGTTTGAAATGACAAACTTAGGACATTTAC
>APFE031524375.1:26702-51103 GCA_000404065.3 Pinus taeda
GCCGGTTATGTCTTCACTCTTGGTGCAGGACCTATTACATGGGCTTGTAAGAAACAGGCTGCCATTTCTCTTTCGTCAGCAGAAGCAGAGTATCGTGGTGCCGTGGAAGCTAGTAAGGAAGCCTTGTGGCTTCGTCAGATCCTATCAGAATTTGGCTTTGAGCAGCAGCATCCATCCACACTTTGGTGTGATAATCAATGTGCCATTCAGCTATGCAAAGATCCAGTTCAACATCAGTGTATCAAACACATTGAACTGCACATGCACTTCATCCGAAAGCTCATTCATGACCATGTTCTTGAAGTGCAATATTGTTCAATAGATGATCAAGTTGCAGACATCTTTACAAAGGCTCTCATAGAGGCGAAGTTTACTAAACTTCGATTATGGTTGGAGTTCAGGAAGTTGTCACTAAGGGGGGATAGGCTCTAGTGCCTCCTTCCTTCTCCTATTGTGTCATATTTGTAAATCCTTCAATCCTATCCCAAGTTGTTCTTGAGGGGGGATGTTAGGATATTCCGACACATAGGAAATAGTTAAGTTCAACTTGGTCTAGTATAGAGTTAGGTATAGAGTTAGGTAAAGTGTGTTTCTTTACTATGTACTTTTGTAACTTACAATCCGACGGTCACGATATGTAGTGATCCGACGGTTCATTCTCTCCTCGGTATTACCAACACTTGATCCATGGCTTAACACCCAATTGGTCCATGATCTCTAAGAGCATGGAGGGTCATTTGTACTTTAACTGTTCATGAGATAAGCTTATGTAAATTTTCATTCTTTTATTAATAAATTGCCTGAAGTGGTCGCGTTGGCTCAGGCCGTGGACTGTTTCCCTCTTTGAGGGTTTTTTAACCATGTCAAAAATATTGGTGTATTGATCTGTGATCTGTTTTTGAGCGGTGTCCTTTGGTGTTCTGTCTGAGGAACTTACCCTGTAAATTCCTACAGAATAACTAGGTAAGGTAAGTAACGTAGCATAATCCAGCATGATTTGATTTATTTTGCTTTGGACGCATAACTTGCTAATGCCAACTCCCAAGTGAAAAGGGTGGGTGTAAGAAGGGACGACAAGCCCTACAATAAATTAAGGCTAGGTTGTTTTGAGGCATTGTTTTGTTCTATATTTTCTATATAATAAGTTCTATCTTGTCTATATAATAAGTAGGGGTCGATATAGGTAGTAAATGGGGTTAAAATCTCATGTAAAAATAAAAAAGAACAATATGAAGAAGTTAACATAATAAAAAAAATAATATGAATAAGTTATAATGCCACTAAGTCAAATTTAGAATACTTAGTAAAGGAAAACTAACTATAAAGAAAACTTGTGGTGCATATTTCTTTAGATTGTTGAGTACATAATATTCTTGAGTTTGTGTTTGAATTCAAAAGTTTCAAGATTTTCCAGAGTGCTAGTAATGTTGATAATACCCTTGGGATATGCGATGTCTTTGTATCTCACTTCTTCCTCCACATGTTTTGTAAAGTTGAGCCACAAAGCCATAAGTGCTTTACAAGACTAACGACAACGAGTCTGCCTTCATCATGACTTAAGGAATTTCCTCAAAATTCCTTCCCAAACCTGAATTGGTTATTGGTTTGTTTGAAATTGTGGATAGAAATCAAATTTAATGGAAAACTATATTGGTTTGGTTGAAATTTTGCAAACATAAATCAAATTCACACTAGAAAACTATAAAAATACCAAAATTCACTTCATGAAAATACGACACATATATTTGCATTAAGAGAAAATGATTTGTGTGCGAAATTTGCTTCAGGACATGCATCCCATATATATGGACTGAGATAAGAGAGAAGAGAAATGATCACTGTGCAAACCAACCAACACAACGAGAAAGTAAATTGC
Source organism: Pinus taeda (assembly GCA_000404065.3). Taxonomy (NCBI): domain Eukaryota; kingdom Viridiplantae; phylum Streptophyta; class Pinopsida; order Pinales; family Pinaceae; genus Pinus; species Pinus taeda. The sequence goes on from APFE031524375.1 coordinate 28,579, forward strand.
AAGGATATTATGTTGTGTCTTTGTTCTCGTTTCCGTTCCCTAGAAGATAGAATTCTCCATTGTAGAAGTTTGACTTAGATAATGCTTTTAATGTTGTTGTTGTTACCACTGCAGATTGATCTAGCTTTTGTTCCCACTCCAGGTTGTTCTCTGTGATATTGTTAGATATTACCATGGTTTCACTCTAATATAATAGAAGGAAGCATTCTCAAACAAAACTTCGACTTAGATCATGATTTTAATGTTGTTGTTGTTCCCACTCCATGTTATCCAAGTTGTTCTTGTGATATTGCTGGATATTTCCACAGTTTCGCTCTACTATGTTGGACGAGAGGCAGAGGGGAAAGTTTCACGAAGCTTAATTTCACACAGCTAGATTTCGCACAGGCTAGATTCTATTATAGAGGCTTAGTAAAACACAGAATTCACTCACTGCAAAAAACATAGTAAAATAGAGTAAATCTTGGAGCAACATAATAAAACATAGGATTACTCTCACTCTCTTACTTGCAAAATGACTTTTACATCCATATTTATCTCAGCATACAATTTGACATTAATACATGACAGATAAAATAATTAATATGCAATTGTTATTGAGTGTGGACAGTAATCGCGCAGGTGTTTGTGGAGTCTGGGCAATAGTGGCGCAGTAAATGGTTGCACGTATTTACTAAACTTCATTAAATTCCTTAACTTCTATGATGTGCTGCAGAATGGTTTGCGCAATACTTCTATTCTAGCTTCAACCCTTCCATCTTCGAACAAAGATGCAACCTGCAAAAACACTTCTGACAAGTATGGCTATTATCAGGGTGTTTAACGTGGTGGTTGGGATTAATATTTCCAACACTCCCCCTTAATCATAATTGCTGCCATTAACAATTCCCAAACAGTTTATGAGATAAACAAAACTTTCACGTGCTAATGGCTTTGTGAATTGATCTGATAATGAGATCTAAGGCAATCATTAAGGTATTACATACTCATGTGCATGGTTATTCCTATGTTATTTTGTGCAATGGATCGATAAGATTGTGAAATACATAGACAATGAAGCAGTGAAAGAAACATAATAGACAACACACATAAACACAACAAGTTTAATATGGAGTTGACCCAAAACTCCTTGGCTACATCTCCTAGTCCAGCCTTCAGTGGTAGCCTCTCTATTATGTCTTCAAAACAAAGTTTTACAAAAGTATGAGCTGAACGTGAGTCTCAACACACAACAGATACAACAACAAGAGTTTTGCTTGAACCTCTCAAGCCTCTCTAAGTACACAGACTCTCTCTATCACCCTCTATCTCTGTCTTTGCTTTGTCTTAGAACTTCCTACTCTCTCTGTTCTTTGTCCGTAGCTTTAAAGCCAATCTACGCTGACTGTTCATTTCCTCTTCTTGGTTTTCTGTCTCCCAACCTCTATCTGCTTGAATCCCTCTTCTAGCGTTAAACAATCATTGCATAATGCATTAAGGGGAGGTGGCCACCTATTCTGCAATGGATGAGTGCATCGGGCCTTTGAAATCCCTGAAACGGTTGTTCTCTGTTAACACAGAGAAATGCATTCAAAACTGTGAAAATTCGCTAGAAAAACTGTTCATCCAGATTTCAAATATTCATAAATGCATCCTATTATCCTATCAGGTCCACCTGTGAGTTGCTATCACATGTCGCAAATGGCCTAACCCTTTGTAACTTAGGAATACATTAAAACTGTGAAAATAGCGTAAAAACGGCTTATGACAGATCTCAAATCTTATGCGATAGTGTTTATATTTCCATTTGGTCTGGCTAATCGCATCGCATATATATATGTGCATATATCCCCACCCCATTGTGTTTGTCGATTGTGATATCGCAATGCGATTGATCACAATCACATATTGCGATAACCCTGGGGCCTTTGGTGAGCGCTACATCTGTATTTTCCGACTGTGATTCTGTGATGCAACGTGGGCCGTTGATCTGCGTGCTTGATCAACAATACTCATTGACCCCGTTGATCACTGTTACGTATCCCATGTGGTCTCCACTGATAGCCTTCACTTGTCACTGTCGATTGCAATTTTCTGACCAGATTTGGACCATTGATCGACCAGATTTGACGGCTACTGTGCATCACTCCTTTGTCTGCTGATAAGCCTGTTTTCCACTGTTTCTTGGTGTTTTTTGCCTCCCAATAATGTTTTCCGATGTTTCTAAGGGTTCTTCTGATGCGTTTGTTTTGATCTTTTAAATGATTTTTGAAGACTTAGAGAGTAAATGGATCCATTTTGGATCATGCCTTCCTACTGAAAAAGCTTTTGGACCACCAAAAGTTGGTTTAGTGAGGATACAACTTCCTCACTTTTCCAATCTCTATCCATTTTTCACTGCTTGGTTTTGAACCTTTGAGTCCAATTCTCAGTTACTCAACATCCCCACTGTGCGTAGTTCTCACCTTCCTGTCCAGAACTGTATCTTCCTGCAACTCATTGAGATATTCAGGCAACAGATCATCAATAGAAGGCAATTGGATTTTCTCTTCGGGATCTTCAATCAATGAAGGTTCAAACAATCTCAAGTTCTCTGCATCAACTACTGAATATATGTGCATGTAAGCTTGAAAATAAAGGCGAAAAGAATTCTCACCAATTTTCTCAAGTATTTTGAAAGGCCCATACCTTATTGGATTCAGCTTCTTACCTTCACCTTGCATTCTATCTTTACTTTTGTACAGCCAGAATTGATCACCAACTTGGAAGCTAAGCTAAATTCGATGCTTATCATGCCTTGCCTTGTACTTGGCCTAGCTCTTTTCTAGTTGTTCCTGTACTACCTGATGAATTTCTTAGATATGTTCAATGAACTTGGTTTCTTTGTCCATATCACTGTGTCCATCAACTGTTATGCCTTTACTAAAGAAAAAATCCAAGAGGGACCTTGGTATAAAACCAAAACAAGTCTCAAAAGGAGATATTTGTTTAGAAGAATGTTTAGCCGATTGTAAGCATGTTGCACATAACATAAATGTTCATCCCAAAGCTTGGGATGCTTGCTGCAATAGCCCCTGAGAAACTGGATCACCGTCCTGTTGACCACCTCTGTTTGGCCATCTGTTTTTGGCTGAAAGGTTGTGCTCTTCTTTGGTCTGGTGCCCATCAACTCCCACAGACTTGACCAAAATTTCCCGACAAATTGGGAATCTCGATCAGATACTATGGAAGTGGGTAACCCAAAATGTACCCAGACATTCTGAAAGAACAACTTCGTTGTTTGTTCAACTGTAATCTATTTGTTACAAGGTATTAAAATACACATTTTGCTGAACCTGTCCATAATAACATATAAATAGTCATGACCTTTTCTATATTTTGGCAGTCCCCCAACAAAGTCCATGGAAACACTTTCCCAAGGATGAGAAGGAAGTGGAAGTGGAGTGTACAAGCCTAGTTTTCTATTGTTGGGCTTGCTTCTAGCACACATGGTACACCCCTTAGTATATCTAGAAACTGTTTCATGCATTCTTGGCCAGTAGCAGAATCTTTACAGTTGTGCAACTATCTTACTTACACCAAAATGACCTGATATTAGAGAAGTGTGTGCTTCTCGGATTATATTAACTCTTTCAGTTTGAGGAATGCATAACTTTCCGAAATGATACAAGAGTTGGTCCTTAACATGATAATCCAATTCTTATACTTGTTTGCCATGACTTAAAGTTGCATATACATCTTAAAATCTACATCTTGAGCATATTGTTCAATGTAGCTTTCATGCAATACTGAATTATGCCTAAGTATAGTAGATGCATTTATGATTGGTCTGGATAACATATCTGCAACTTTATTGTGTATGCCTTTCTTATATCTGATGACCAGATGAAACTGTTGTACAAAACCCATCCACCTATAGTGTCATGATTGTTGCAACTTAGTTTGTGAGTGTAAATATTAAAGTGTTTAATGATCAGTATGTATAACTGTTTCTTTGCCCAATAGGTAATGTTTCCACTTTTTCACACTCTGCACTAATGCACACAATTCTTTATCATATGTGGGATAATTAACTACTGCACAATTAAATGTCTCATAATGGTAGCATATGGGTTTACCATGTTGCATAAACACTACTCCCATGGCATAGTCACTGACATCTATTTCAATCTCAAATGGTCTTTGAAGATCCGGAAATGCTGGTATTGGTGCTGTATTAATCTTTTCTTTCAGGGTGTCAGAGGCGTTTTGTTGTTTGCCTCCCCATTGAAACACCTTGCTTAATCCTGTCAAAGCATGTAAGGGAGTTGCAATGAAGGAAAAGTTAGCAATAAACTTTCTCCAATATTGTGCTACTCCTAGGAAGCTCCTAGCTTTTGTAGCAAATTTGGGTTTAAGCCAGTTTACAATGACTTCAACCTTAGAGGGATCTATCTTCAATTAGCCACCCCCTACAATATGACCCAAATAATTCAAAGATGTTTTACCAAATTCACATTTTGATAATTTAACATAGAGATTTTCTTTTTCAAAACATCTAGAGTCTGCTTTATATGCTTCAAATGTTCTTCCCATGTTTTATTGAAAGCAAGAATGTCATCTAAATATACAATTAAAAAATCATCAATACAAGGCATGAGTACATCATTCATTACTCTCATGAAAGTTGCAGGAGCATTAGTTAAGCCAAAAGGCATAACTAGCCATTCATACAACCCTTGCTTTGTTTTGAAAGTAGTCCTCCATGCATCTTGTTTTGTTACTCTAACCTGATGGTAGCCACTATGCAAGTCCAACTTGGAAAAGTAAACAACTTCCTTCAACTAATCCAATAGATCATCAATGCAAGGAAGGGGATAATGATTCTTGATCGTTATTTTATTCAGTGCTCTGTAATCAATGCACATCCTCCACGAACCATCTTTCTTTCTCACCAATACGATTGGAGATCTACATGGTCATGTTCTTGGCCTTATGAACCCTTTCTTGAGCAGCTCATGTACCTGCTTCTTGATCTCTACATTCTCTAACGCAGATAACCTGCACATTCCAATGTTAGGCAATGGAGCATCTTGCTGCAAATGAATATCATGTACAATTTCCCTTTTGGGTGGCAAACCTTTAGGTTCTTGAAATAGGATATCATATTTTGAAACAAATTTTTCTAAATCAGCTTTTTGTTTAGCATCACATCCTTCAAATATATTGGTTTTATCAAGGGTCTTTTCCTTTACAACCATTAGTAAAAATTGCTTTCATGAATTTACAATTCTTTTCATCTGCTTTAAGTTAATGAGAGTGTAGTTATTTTTGAGCTGATAAGCTCTTACAATATATTCTATTCCATCTTTTGTTAGTTGATACTTATTTTCAGTTCTATAGAAAATGGTTTTTCTATCATACAAGTAAGGACTTCCTAAAATAATTCCACATATATTGAAGGGAACTATGTCTAACTCAACCTCATCTAAAAATGTTGACCCAAAAGCAAACCTAAGTTTACATTGTCTAGTCACTTGCAACTTTACTTTATCACATACCCAACCTAATGGATATGGCTTCTTGTGAGGTGTGGTTAGTAGTCCCAACTTCTTTACAATTTCTTCATAAATCAAGTTTACTTGTGAACCACTATCAAATAAAGTATCAATCTTTTGATGCTTGGAAATAAATCTAATATGAAAAAGCTCATGCCTTTTCCTCTCATTTTCTTCATTATCAATAGATTGTGCAGAATTACTAGTAGATGCTTTAGAATTTTTACCTTTTATACCTGAAACTGTGATTGTTGTTTCATCACCTGAGTCTGACCCCAAATCTTTCTGTATAGTTGCAACAGTCTTCTTCTTCTTGCCATCAAACTTCTTGGGTTTCAGCTCCGGATGCAAAGACCAATAATGCTCATCATCATGTCCAACCTTCTTGCAGTGAGTGGATGAAGGTTTGTCTTTCTGTACAATGTTTGTCTTCCTCTCTTTCCATTTTTGCTTCCTCTTTTCCTTGTTCTTGCTTGCAATGGGTTTTGATGATCACCCAATCTCTGGGTTCACATTCTTGCCTCTAGCCTCTAGGTGTGTAGCCTAAACCGATACCTCATCTATGATAGTAGGGTTAAACATGAGAATGGTGTGCCTCAAATAGCTGTGTAGACCACCTATATACTTCAGCAAAGTTTTAGGTGAGTAGATAAATACCTAGAATTAAAGCTATTTTTCTAAATTATCGGGTATAGCTTTTTACACTTTGCCCCTTTAATTGGTGAAGAGTTTTCCAACTCATCATGGCTTGCTACATATAAGCTAGTGGATAGAATTGTTTTTTAATGGCCGAAACAAATTCATTCCAAGTAAAAAGAATTTTACCATGCTTCTTCAAATCAGCTTGTGTCTTGCCTTCCCACCACACTAGGGCAGTTCCTCCAATGCGTAGGCTGGCCAGCTGAATCTTTCTCCTTTTTGAATCGATGTTTTTCACCCCGCAATATACATCAATCTGTCTAATCTAGTTATCTAGATTTCTTGAATTTAATTCTCCATCATATATTGGCAAATCAAATTTTAAATCTAATTTAATCAAAGGGCTAGAAGGAGGTGTTGTTAGAGGAGGCTCTTTTCCTTTCCCTTTGCCTTCAGAATGGCCATCTAGAAGAGGTTCTTTTGTTCCTTTGTCTTGTTTGGAGGTTGAAGTATCTTCACCTTGACCTTTCTTAAATTCTCGATACATCTCTTCTACCATGGCTCTCATGGTCATGAAACTATCCATGAAGTGATAATCTGATTTTGAGGGAATTTCTTTTGCCATTTTCCTACTAGGATAGACTCTTCCAATTTCTGGGTTAGTCTCAACCAATTCTCCTTCTCCTAATTTGAGCTTTGACCTAGTTAGCATTCAACAATCTAGCACAAGCTTTTCCTACCTTAGAAAACCTAAAGCTCTGTTACCACTTGATCTGATAATGAGATCTAAGACAATAATTAAGGTATTACAGACTCATGTGCATGGTTATGCCTATGTTATTTTGTGCAATGGATTGATAATATTGTGAAATACATAGACAATGAAGCAGTTAAAGAAACATAATAAGCAACACATATAAACACAACAAGTTTAATATGGAGTTCACCCAAAACTCCTGGGCTACATCTCCTGGTCCAACCTTCAGTGGTGGCCTCTCTATTATATCTTCAGAACAAAGTTTTACAAAAGTATGAGCTCAACATGAGTCTCAACACACAAAAAATACAACAGCAAGAGTTTTGCTTGAACCTCTCAAGCCTCTCTGAGTACATAGACTCTTTCTACTACTCTCTATCTCTGTCTTTGCTTTGTCTCAGCATTGTCTGCTTTGTTTGTTCTCTGTTTGTGGCTTTAAAGCCAATCTGGGTTGACTGTTCATTTCCTCTTCTTGACTTTCTATCTCCTGGCCTCTTTCTGCTCGAATCCATCTTCTAGCATTAAACAACCATTGCATAATGCATTAAGGGGAGGTGGCTACCTATTCTGCAACGGATGAGTGCATCAGGCCTTTGAAATCCCTAAAACGATTGTTCTCTATTAACACAGAGAAATGCATTCAAAACTATGAAAATCTGCTAGAAACATTGTTCATCCGTACCTCAAATATTCATAAATGCATCCTATTCTCCTATCAGGTCTACTTGTGAGTCACTATCACATGTCACAAATGGCCTATCCCTTTGTATTGTAGGAATACATTAAAACTGTGAAAATACCGCAAAAACGGCTTATGACGGATCTCAAATCTTATGTGATAGTGTTTATATTTCCATCGGGTCTAGCTAATCGCATCGCATATATATATGTGCATATAGCCCCGCTCCATTTTGTTTACCAACTGCAATTTCGCAATGCAATTTATTACAATCGCATATTGCGGTAACCCTGGGCCGTTTGGTGAGTGCTCCATTCGTAATTGCCAACTGCGATTTTGCGATGCAACGTGGGCCATCGATCTGCACGCTTGATTGATGATCCTCGTTGACCCCACTGATCGTTGTCGCGTATCTCGTGTGATCTCCGCTGATAACCTTCACTTGTCATTGCCGATTGCGATTTTCCAACCATATTTGGGCCGTTGATCGGCTAGATTTGACGGCTACTGTGCATCACTCCTTTGTCCGCTGTAACCCTGTTTTCCACTGTTTCTTGGTGTTTTTCACCTCCTGATAGTGTTTTCCGATGTTTCTAAGGGTTCTTCTCATGCATTTGTTTTGATCTTTCAAACAATTTTTGAAGACTTAAAGAGTAAATGGATCCATTTTGGATCATGAATATATCAACAAATTGTTCTTGTGACCTGCAGCGCTACAACACAATTTCATCATTGTGAACCAACTCTCTAATAAAATGATATTTAGCATGAATATGCTTGTTCCTCTTGTGAAAGACATACTTATTTGAGAATGCAATTTCTAAGGTGTTGTCCAGAAAAAGTTGTCGTTGCCTCTTGGTCATGACGAAGATCTCTCAACATCCTTCTCATCCAAACTGCTTGATATGTTGTTGTTGTTGTTGCGACATATTCATCTTCTGTTGTTGACAGTGACACTATTGGCTACTTCTTGGAGGCCCATGAAATGGCTCTAGAACCCAAATGAAAAACATATCTTGATGTGCTATTTTTGTCATCAACACTTCTTGCCCAATCACTGTCAATGTAACCAACCAACCTGAAATCACTTGTTGTGTACAAAACGCAATATTATTTTGTTCCATTGACATACCTTAGAATTATTTTCGTTGCTTGCCAATGTGTCTCCTTAGGTGTCTCCATGAATCTCGACACAAAACCTATTGCATGCATTATATCGGCCTAGTGGTAGTCAAATACATTAAGATGCCTATCATGCTGTCAGATTGACATTGTTGTTGCAATATTCTTTTCTCAACTTCAACCCCATGACAGTTGGATTTGGTGCAGACTTATTGTTCTACATTTTAAACCTCTCCAAAATGCCTACCACATACTTTGCTTGAGAGATAAAAATACCATTTTCTGTTTGCTTCACTTCTATGCCCAAAAACTATATTAACAATCCCAAGTCAGTCATTTCAAATTCACTCTTCATGACTTGTTTGAAATTAGCAATGAGGAAATCATCACTGCCTGTAAAAGTCAAATCATCTACATATAAGAAGACAATGAGAATCTACCTTCACTCTCTTTGATGTAGAGAATGGGTTCATCGTCACATTTGTCAAAACCATTGTCCGAAAAGTAGGCATGTATCCTGTTGTACCATGCGTGCGGTGCTTACTTCAACCCATAAAGATCTTTCCTCAACCGATACACTTTGTCTTCTTGGCCTTCTACCTCATAACTAGGTTGTTGTGCAACATACACTTCCTCAACACTCCATTCAAGAATGTTGATTTTCGTCCATTTGATACACTTTCCATTTATGCTGCACTACAATCACCACAACTGCACACACTGTTTCCATCCTCGCGACTGGTGTGAACGTCTCTGCATAATCTCTTCCATGCTGCTACTTGCATCCTTTGACAACTAGCCATGCTTTGCGCCTTTCAATTTTTCCCTCAATGTTGCTTTTGGTCTTATAGACCCACTTCACTCCAATGACATGTTTTCCTTTCGGAAGGTTCACTAACTCCCATGTGTCATTCCTTTCTATTGCTTCTATTTGTTCCTCCATTACTGCAACCCATTTTTCTTCTTTGACTGTATCCTCAAAATGGATTGGGTCATCTACATGAAAAAACAAAGAAAATAAGGAATTCACACTAGCACTACTATCAACTTCATATTTCTCATAAATTTCATTTAAATTTCTAAATTTTGTTCTTCTTGTGCTTTTTGAAGATGGGCTTGACATGTCACTTGGTGTTGCGCTTTGCGACATGCTTAGAGAAGCACTTGCTTGGCTGCGTGACACTGATCTATTATTTGTTGATGGTGTTGCTTGCTTCTTGCTTTGTTGCACTTGAATAGGAGTAGAGGGAGTCACTGTTGAGGAATTACTTGTTGCTACTAATTCCTCTTTGTCCTCATGTGGTATACATGCTTTGACATTAACTGTCTTTTCAAAACTTCCATCGCATGCTTCCTCTTCTATAAACTGCACATCTCTGCTGATTATGACCTTGTTGGTAAATGGATTGTAGAGTTTGTATGCCTTGGATTCATCACTGTATCCAACAAATATACATTTCTCCCCCTTACTGTACAACTTCTTCCTCAACTCATCCGGGACATGTGCATACGCCACACATCCAAAAACTCTCATGTGAGTGACACCATGCTTTCTTCCACTCCATGCCTCTTCAAGAACTATTTTATGGATGCTTTTGGTTGGAAATCTATTCAAGATATATGCTGCACAAGTGACAACTTCAGCCCAATAATTATTTGGCAAATGCTTTGCCTTCATTATACTCCTTGCCCATTTCCATAATGGTCCTATTCTTCCTTTCTACCACACAATTTTGTGAGGTGTATACCTTGTTGTAAATTTCTTGTGAATTCCATGCTCCCTACAAAAACGAAGGAAATCATTTGAGATGTATACTCCACCTCTGTCAGTCCCGAGGACTTTGATGTAGTGTTCACTTTACTTCTCAACAAGATCTTTGTATTGGTGAAAGCACTCAAACACTTCACTTTTTTGTTTTAAGAAATAAACCATGTCTTCCTTGTGTAGTCATCTATGAAGGTTAATAAGTAGTGGCTGCCACCAATTGATGGTGTCTGCATTGGTCCACATAAATCTGAGTGGACAATATCCAAAGGTGCCTTTGCCCTTACTGACTTTCCTGCTGGAAATGTCTCTCTATGTTGCTTGCCCAAGATACATCCTTCTCATAGGCTTTCCTATTTTTCTAGGAGTGGTAGACCCTTCACCATGCATTTCCTATGTAGCAAATTCAAACGTTCAAAGTTGAGATGTCCAAATCTCAAATGCCATATCAAATTTTCATATTTGACCTCTGCTTAGAAAGTTTACTTTTATGATAGCTGCATCTTTTCTTGCATCCTCTTGTGAGTTCATTGAGAGTTGTGCTTGTGCACCTTCTCTCTACAAAACTGATCTTATTTTTAGGGGAAATTTTCTATTGTTTATCATTTGAAACTTTGCAATCAACTGTCTACTTGGAGGTCTATCCAAAATTGTGCACACAACATTTTTGAAAAAGACATTGTAGCCCTTTTGTATGAGCTGTCCAATGCTTATGAGGTTATGCTTCAGACAGGGGACAAAGTAAAAATCTGAGATGTACTTCTTCTCCCCCTTCTCTGTTAGGATATTAACTCATCCTTTTCCCATGACAGAGACTTTGCTATCAGTCCCTAATGTCACTTTAGATTTCACACTTTCATCTATATTGGAAAACATTTCTATGTTTCCTGACATGTGGTTGCTACACCCTGAATCTAGATACCATATATCACTTTGTTTTTCTTGTTCTACATTACAAGACAAAAACATGTTATCATGGTTCTGACTTTCTTTTGTGAAATTTACACGTGGTTTGTTACTAATGTCATATTTCTTCTTTCTACATTCATTTTCATAATGACCATAATTCTTACAGTAATGACATTGAACTTGAGATTTATCATACCTATGACCTTGTGCTTGATTTTGGCTTGGGCATTGACTTGGATTTTGATTACTTCCTCTTCCATTTGAGCTTGAAGGGATGCTTCTTCCACCTCTGTGTGGGCTTCTTCCTCTTCCTCTAGCATATGATCTTTCTCTACCTCGACCTTGACCAAATGATACTTGTGTCTTGAAGGCATGCTCCAATGAGGAGCTTGTTGCTCTATTTAGTCTATGTTCATGAGAAACCAATGATGCATTAAGCTCATCCACTGAGAACTGCGAGAGATCCTTTGTCTCTTCGATGGCAAAAAAAATGGCTTCAAACCTTACTACCAAACTTCTCAAAACTTTCTCAACTATTCTTCTTTCCTCAAGTGTCTCACCATGAGACCCGATTTGAGTAACCAACCCAATTACATGTGTAAAAAACGAGTCTACGTTCTCAGACTCTTTCATACAAAGTGTTTCAAATTCTCTTCTCAACTCTTTCATACAAAGTGTTTCAAATTCTCTTCTCAACATTTGCAGCTTTGTTGTCTTGACTTTTGCCATGCCTTGGTAGGTTGTCTAGAGGGTGTACCATGCTTTCTTAGACTTCGTTGTTGTTGCAACCCTTAGGAAAAAACTTTCATGAACTGGTTGAAAAAATTAGAAGAGGGATTTTTCATCCTTCTTCCAGTCGTCCCTTAACAAATCTCTTTCTACTTGAGACACAAGATTGTATGTTGCTACATCTGTTGGTTCTTGAAAACCATTCTCCACCAAATCCCAAATGTCTTGAGAAGAAAACATGGCCTTCGTAATTTTTTCCATTAAACTGAGGTATTTGAGGATTAGTCAAGCTTGTGCTTGATTTTTCCATTTCTGAGTGAAAGAAAAACTTTCTACCTGTTGGTAAATATGCTCCAAAAATTCTTCCCTCAAAACAATTTTAACTGCTAGTAAAAACACTTGTTTTTACACTAACATAGTTTAACCTACTCCAATACCATGTTGGAAAAATTTACGCAGAGAGGCAGAGGGGAAAGTTTCACACAGCTATTACAAAGGCTTAATAAAACACAAAATTCACTCATGGAAAAAAACATAGTAAAAGAGAGTAAAGCTTGGATCAAATTCTAATTCATGAAAATACATTCATATGAGACGACTCATTCACCAAGTAAAAACAAGGTTTACAGTGATTTACACTTCACGAGGGGTTGTGGAGTAACACACACTAAAACATAGTAACTGTTGTTTTCAACCGCCCACCAAATAAAACATAGAATTCACTCATGGAAAAAAACATAGTAAAAGAGAGTAAAGCTTGGAGAAAATTCTAATCATGAAAATACATTCATATGAGACTGCTACTCATTCACCAAGTAAAGGGGTTGTGGAGTAGCACACACTAAAACATAGTAACTGTTGTTTTCACCCGCCCACCAAATAAAACACAGAATTCACTCATGGAATAAAACATAGTAAAAGAGAGTAAATCTTGGAGCAAATTCTAATTACATTCATATGAGACCTACTCATTCACCAAGTAAAAACAAAAACAAGGTTTACAGTGATTTACACTTCACGAGGGGGGGTTGCGGAGTAACACACACTAAAACATAGTAGTTTTCACCCGCCCACCAAAATTTGCTCCACGATTTTCTCTTCACTACCTCACAGACTCTCGCACTCTCACTCTCTTACTTGAAAAAAGACTTTTACATCCATATTTATCTCAACATACAATTTGACATTAATACATGACAAAACAAATAATTAATACGAAGTTGTTGTTGAGTGTGGACAGTAATCGCCCAGGTGTTTGTCGAGTGTGGGCAATAGTCCCGCAGTAAACGGTTGCTAAACTTCATTAAATTCCTTAACTTCTGTGATGTGCTACGGAATGGTTTCCTGGTTCATGCGACAGTCCTTCCATCTTCAAACAAAGACGCAACCTACAAACTGCTATCAGGGTGTTTAATGCGGTGGTTGGGATTAATATTTCCAACATAATATAATAGAAAGAATCATTCTCCAGCTCTAACTGCTTTGACATTATGTTGTTAGATATCCATTTCCATGTCACTATTGTTTCATTGTTTCATGTAATCATGTGAAATGAAAAAGATAATAAATTAAAACTTCTTTACTCTAGAGTGACACCACTTGTTGCAAGAAGTAGTCACCACTTGTTCACCACTTGTTGTTAGATATCCATTTCCATGTCACTATTGTTTCATTGTTTCATGTAATCATGTGAAATGAAAAAGATAATAAATTAAAACTTCTTTACTCTAGAGTGACACCACTTGCTGCAAGAAGTAATCACCACTTGTTGCAAGCGAGCATGTCTGCAAACAACTTTGTTGCATAAGTCTCATCCTAATAAAATGTCTAATCTCATATCCAACTTATGGTGTTGCATGCAACAAAGTGTCATCCTAATAAAATGTCTAATTGAATAACCAACCTATGGTGTTGCATGGCTTTTTCCGGAGCATGAATGTGTTGTATTGTAAAGTAATTTCATATCTAACATATGGCGTATCTAACATATTGTAAAGCAATATGAGGCCATTTTAAGGCGTAGGATTGCTCGCCTTAAATGGGGAAAAATGAGAATAAAACCGATCAAGATCGAGAAAAAGAAAAATAAAATAAATAAGAGAAACAAAAATAAAGAAGAATCAATAATTTACAGTCCCACATCTACACCTCTTACTTGGTCATCAGATCTATATGTCCAAGAATTGATGAAGGTCAAAACAAGGCTGGAGATTGTGGAAGCCAAAGAACAGGAAAGAGATCGCAAAATTTCAGAGATTATAGTTGCAAACCAATGTCTAATGGAAGGTAATAGAATTTTAAAAGAACAGGTAACAATGTTACAAGAGGCTCAGAGACAGGGAAACAAGAATGGAAAAACATGAAAGAAGTAATAATAACAAATAGAGATGTGATAATTTCTAAACAAACTCAGGTAGATACACAGGTATCTCAGCAAACAGACATTTCCAAAGACAAGGCAAAAATGAACAGTGAGAAATATAGTCCAAAAGAAATCAAAGCTAGAGTCGGAGACACTAATGGTTACATAAGGACAGAGGAAGAAGAAGATGCAAGTGATCGTAGAGCACAAGAAATAGAACAAAAAGAAAGACAAGACAGAAAAACAAACTTTATTATCAGGGGAATAAGGGATTACTGGAAGAATGAAAGTACTCTCAAGTTGACAAGAGACTTTTTGAAAGAGAAACTACATTGGAAAGGGCAAATTTTCCAAGCAAGAAGGGTTGGGAGGATATGTGAAGAGAGGCCTCGACCCATAAAAGTCACCATGGCAAGCATACAAGAAAAACGATAGATTTTGGGCAAAAAGGAACTCTTGAAAGGCTCATACTTCTTCCTCGATGAAGATTTAACCAAAAAACAACAAGAGGAGAGAAGGGATGAAGTGGAGAAAATTAGAATAGAAAGAAATGAAGGGAAAAGGGAATGGTTGTATAATGGTAAAGCCGCTATTGCAATGTTTGGGCCTCCAGGAAAATCAGGGCAGCAAGAAGATAGTAAAGAAAAATCAGAGAATTCAATAATAGAGATGAAAACAACAAGAGCAGCATGGACAAAAAGGGGTGAAGGCTCAAATTTGAGTCTTATGTGCCAAACTACGTAGCAAGCAAATCCTACCTAGGTCTACCTAAGTTTAGTTTGATGGAATTGTAGAGGTTACCCTTCGAGGAGGGGACCTGGGTTAGGGCCTATTGCGAAAGGTAGAGACATAATTTGTCTCACAGAAACTCATGAGCATGATGTTTGCAAAACTAATGTGTTTGACGTTTATTTGAAGTTGGCAGTTTGGAAAAAGGTAGCAGAAAATGGCAAAGGGTGTGGGGGAATACTAGTTTTAGTGAAAGAAAAAGAAGGCCGTCACATTCAATTAATTAAAGAAGATGCAAATAAACAATATTTATGGTTGAAAATATCAGAGAATGAGAATCACATAAGAATTACAGCATGCTATTTTTTCCCCTCAAGTCTCAAAAACTTACAAAATAAGGGTCTTGACAACAACGATCCATATGTAGCTTTAAAACAAGGTATTTTCATGTACTCTTAGCAGGAAGAAGTTCTTTTAGTGGGAGATTTTAATGCTAGAAAAACAAATAATCAAGCTAGCATCCTTTGTTGCAAAGAGGATAAAAATCCTATTTGGCTCACTGAGTTGTTTTAGTGGGAGATTTTAATGCTAGAACAACAAATAATCAAGCTAGCATCCTTAGTTGCAAAGAGGATAAAAATCCTATTTGGCTCACTGAAGAGGAGAATCCCCAGTGGATGAGGTGTTCAGAAGATGACAAAGTTAGAAATCATTTTGGAGATGAGTTGCTTACACTGTGTCGGGCTTTCAACCTAATTATTTGCAATGTTCTAGATAGATGGAAAAGATCTAGGAACCTCACTTGTAACACATACAATGGGGCAAGTGTCGTTGACTATGTGATGTGTTCACAAAGCTTAATGGAAAAGATAGATGAAGTTAGTATTGGAGAGCATATTTGGGACTTAAAATCAGACCATAACCCAATTTTTATAAGGTTATCATGGTTAGAAGAAAGGCAACATAAGAGGAAAACCCAATGCTCTCGACAATCACTATCAAGGGGTAAAATTCTTATAACACAAGAAAATCGTAATATCTTCAAGACAATGCTAGAGATATTAATTCAGAAAGAGAAAATTGTTTTCAAATGCTTCAACGGCCATGAGTTAACAAATATAATCGAAAGTGCACTTGAGAAGTGCAAAAGAGAAAAAAATAGGAAATCAGAATCAAATTGCTTTCCTGCAAATGCTTGGTTGGATGAGGAATGCAAAATGGCAAGGAGAGCCTTGAAAAAGGTAGGAAATGAGAAGATGAATGTAAATTTATATAAGCATATACTAAAAAGGAAAAAATATGAGTTCATGCAAACAAGGAGAGAAGAGTTTATATATTTAAGCAAGAATAATCCAAAGCTTTTATGGCAGGAACTCCAACCAAGGAAGAAGCAAATTATTATAGCCAATCAATGGTTTGATTATGCAAGGTAACTCTATGAGAAAGAATCTTAGGCGGATTCCCCCCCAGGATCAACACAAATTCAAAGCTCTTCACATTATAAGAGGTGGAGAATGGAATTAAGAAGCTGAAAACAGGAAAGGCAAAGGACTTGGTTGAACTTCAAGCAGAGTATCTAAAATGGGGAATGAATGCTCTTGCACTACACATCATGAAAATATTCAACAACATCATTCAACAAGGATTCCCAAGAGACTGGACAACTAGCCTAGCAATACCCCTTTTTAAAAGTGGAGATATTAATAATCCATCCCACTATAGAACAATTATGATCAATCCTTTGTTTGCAAAGCTTTTTGGCAGCATGGTAGAAGAAAAAATTAGCAAATGGGCAGAAGTAAAAGAAAAGAGGGCAAGAGGACAAGCAGGTTCTAGGCCGAAACATTCTACAATGGATCATCGCATCACGTTGAGACACATTGTTGAAAAGGGTTGGGAGGACAAAGAAGAATTATTTTGTTTCTTTGTTGACTTCAAAAAAGAATTTGACACAGTCCCTAGGGATAAGTTGTGGCGTAGAATGGAAGAACTTGAAATTCCTGTGCATTATAGAACCACTGTCCATAGACTTTATGAAAAAGTGAAAGACAAAATTAGAACCTCAGTAGGTATTTCAGAAAGCTTTAGAAGTGACATTAGAGTCAAGCAAGGTTGCCTTCTATCCCCCACTCTTTTTGGTCTATATATTGATAAATTGGAAGAGTGGGTAAATTTGCAAGGTGGAGACGATGTTCGGTTGGGGGAGTTTGTGATAAAGCTTCTTTTATATGTTGATGAATTTGTATTGATTTCTAAATCGGCCCATGGATTGCAAATGCACTGATATGCCCTTGAGATTTTTTGTAGAGCAGTGGGGATGAAAGTCAATACTAGCAAGACCAAAATAATGATTTTTTCTAATAAAAGGAAGCATAGCCAGCATAATTCTTCTTTGAAGACAACATTCTTGAAGAAGTAAAGGAGTACAAGTACCTTGGGATTGATTTCAACAACAAACTCAATTGGGAGGACTGTAGAAAGAAGAGAATTTTAGGGGGGTGGAAAGCATTATATGCTCTTCAAAACAAATGTAGAGAGGCAGAGTTATGGGATTGGAAAACAATTAAAGTGCTTTTTGGACTCCTAGTTTGTCTAGTGATGCTATATGGGTGTGAATTGTGGGCTAGCAGCACTCCCATCTCAAAATGTAAACAAATTGAGAAAATCCCAAACGCTTGATCATGAGCAAGTTCAAAATAAAAAGTTTGGTACCTTATGAGATAATGTTGAGTGAAACAGGAGCAACTTCCATTGAAGCAATTGCTATGGTGCGGCTCATAAGATACCTAAAAAGAATTGAACAAATGAGAGTAGGTAGATGGCCTAATGTTATCTTCAATGAAGGGATCAGTGAAAGAAAGAAAACATGGATGAAAGAAAACTACACATGAATGCAAAATTGGGATATCTATCTCAATGCTTGTCCCAAAAATAGCAAGGAGCTAAAGTATTTTGTTATGGAGAAGTTTCATAAAAAGGTATGGGGAAAAGAGTTGGGTAGAAAGAAGAAATATTACATTGAGGAATTCAACCCTACTCGTGATTTACAACAAAAAGAGTTCATTAGAATATGAGAGCTCGCAAATCTCTTTTGAGTCTAATAATCCAGAGAGGAATCACACAATATCATCTGGGTTCTACATTTACTTAACTAAAGATTTGAAAGAGTTGCTATTTTTTTAGTTTTCTCTCAAATAAATTGACAATTTCCATACATCCAGTTGGTCTCTACAAGCTACCTTGGAAAAATATCGCTCCATTGCAAGAGTATTCACTCGGCTAAAAAAGATTGCATGTGGTATTCATAAAGAAATCAACTAGACATTTAAATGTTGTTTTATAAAAAAGTGAAATCTGAGAGAAGAGCACAAATAATCACAAGACGCGAAGTCAGTAACTTGCAAATATAATTTTGTAAAAGTATTCCTTCAATGCTTTGAACTCACAGCGCTGCCCTCAAAGATGAAGCATACATTAAAAACAAACAGATAAAGAATCATTAGTGCAGAAACATCTAAAATAACCAATCAATTGTTGAAAACCAATATAGGAGAAATTAGAGATTCCAATTTCTTGAAACTACAACTTACATTTTCCTCATCTCGTCCAATCATCCGAAGAGAAATAGAGATTGTATCAGCTAATTTGGTTCACGAAATAAAACTTTTTCCTCTCTGTTCTTCCCTAACTCACCCTCGATGGGTAATTTACACATAGACCACATAAAAACAATGCTAACATATACATCACAAACATACACAAAGAACACCGTATAAATAGTTAGAAACAAAATGGCTAAAAGCAATAAATAAATTAGAAAAACAAGCACTGTATCCTACAAATTTTGAAAATAATTAATAAACCAAAAAACACAGCTTGCAATTGTTTTTAGTAAAAATATCAAATGGACTGAACACCACAAATAATCACAACCCTATAGAAAGGTACCTTGCAAATATGGCTTTGTAGAAATATTCACCACTCTGCTCCCAGCGCTCTTCCCTCAAAGTTGCTTTGAACCAAGAAATTAAATGCAAAAAAACAAAGAGCCATTAGAACAGAAACATCTCAAATAATCAATGAATTATTGAAAACCAAAACTAGAAAAATTAGAGATTCTGATTGCTGTTAATATAAAAAAACTACATTGTAGATTTCTCTCACTTCTTCCATCCAACTAGAAGAGGAATGAAAATGGTGTCGGCCAGTTTGGTTCATCGAAATAAATTTGTCTTTCTCTGCTCTGCACTAATTCGCCCCTGGGTGGTTAGTTTACACACACATAATCACAAAACACACAGAAAGAAAACCATACATTAGATAAAAATAAAGTTGTTGCAAGCAAAAACAGGAATTAACAAATAAACACTATAGGTTGGAAATTTTGAAAATAATTAGTAAATCAAAAACATATTGCAATGATTACTCGTAATGAAATCAAATCAGCATTTACTTAAGAAATCAAATCTGCAGAAGACCACCAATAATTACAAACCCAGAGGTAGGTACCTTGCAATATGACTCTGTAAAAATATTCACTTGAGACGTTATACCCAGCGCTTTACCTTCAAAAATGGAAGTAAGAAATTAAAAACAAACACAAAAACCATTAGTGTCTGAAACATTTAAAAATAAGCGATGAATTATTAATATACAGTGTAGATTTCCTTCACCTCATCCATACGTCCACAAAAGGAATGAAGATTCCGATTTCGTTCAATGAAATGAATTTCTCCTTCTACTCTTCGCTTATTCACCCTCGGTGATTAATTTACACATACCAGATATAAACACACCGCTAACACCAAACCTACAAAGCACAAACACACAAAACAAAAAAGGGCATACACATCGTTAAAAGCCAGCTTTGTCACTATTTTGAGTGCCTAAAGTTTTAAATTTTAGTTTCACTACTAATGATTTCAGAGAAAAATTAGTCATTAATCTTTATCGCTTTTTTTTACAGTTATAAATTTTTAAAAACTTTGAAAAATATTGAACTGCAACGCAATTTTGTTACAATTTTGACTGCCTAAAGTTTTTGAATTTTAATTTCGTCACTAATGATTTCAAAGAAGAATTAGTTATTAATATTTATAACTTTTTTCTACTTCATAAATTTTTAAAAACTTAAAAAAATATTGAACTGCAACACAAGTAATATTTGTTTTAATTGAATTGGTTACGTACGCAGTAATGGATTTAATTTTGAAGCTGACAAAACAACATTTATTTTGAAATTCTTCGAATGTAACATGTACCAAGTTTAACTCATAAATTCATGTAGTTTATTTTTGACGTGCGTAATGAGGTTTTTTGTTTTAAATAAAATAATTAAACTAAATTAAGTATGTAATTTTATTTATTTATTTAAGTGTGTAGAAATAATGATGATAATCACATTTTTTTTTTATTGAGATATGGAACAATGTCCATTGTGAGACTTGAGCAAACAAATAGTATCATATAAATAACTAAACTTACAATGAACCATATAACAAGTTCAAAGTTTAAGTTTACATGAATGGAAGCAAAATTGAGCTTCATAGAGTTCAACGAAGATAGTTCTATTATGGCATAAAAATTCTAAGAAAGGACTTTATGTTTACCAATGCTCATGGAAATTTTATTGATAAAATTCTGATGCAGGAGCATCCAGCTCACCGTAACTGGGCAAAGTCTCAACCAGGTTTGCAGGCTATTGATCAACTAGATTATTTAATTTTTATTGTGATAGTTTTCCTTTTAACTTGTTTTTACAGAGTTGGTGAATTCAGGCATTTTTAATTAAATAACTAGAATTATTGTAGCTCGAACATTAGTTAGGAAATAGCTCGTTGAATTAGGAGAGTAATGACAAATTGTTCATACAAATCTTGTAATATCAAGCAAATATGGTTATTAATGATAACATGATCTTTTGTAACCAAATTCTATGACAGATTGATTAACTGCAAAATCAACTGAAATAGAAGGGTATAAAAAAAACCAAAATGTGACAGAGAGAGGAGTTCAGTCATTACAGAAGAAGAGAAATAAAAACAACCAAGCTATAAGCATTCAAAACTATTGTCCATCTGTGTAAATTTTACTATTGTTCGCCCTAATATAAAACTTTCCTTACAGTCTGATAAAATACCACATCAAGAATGTTTGTTTAATATGTTGTCATATATATTCTAATACGAGCATACAGTTAGTCACCAAGCATTGGATGAATGTCTGTATAATGTACAGTCACATATTCTAATACGAGCATACAATTAGTCACCAAGCACTGGACGCATTTTTGCACACGGTTAAATAAGGACCAAGAAGCATAATTTCCAGGAGTCTGAGAAGAGAAATTGTACACAGGAGTCAACCACGGGCAAGCACTTGTACCCAGAAGAACAACCACAGAACAGAGGCAGAAAACGACCATATAACAGAGGTAACATTGCTTTGTATCATTTATAAATTCCATTGCAAGAAAATCGAAAGCCATCGATAAATTTTACCATTGTCAAAATCAAAACAAGCATATATGAAGGATATCATTCTTACAAATAACGTAATGTTAAAGCGCATGACTCGAATGGCGTTATAAGCCAGAAACCCTGGATGAGGGTTTAACCAAAAAATATCAACAACCATTCGCATCATTCAAAATTGACATAACAGTGACCGAAAAAGACATAGCAACGGCAAATTACATTCAACGACCAAGAATCCTGAATAAACCTACAGCGACCGTGGTCACCTATCGTGCAAGAGACAGACAAAATATTTGGGATTCAGGCCTACCAAGGACCAAACTGACTGTGTAAATAAAGATTGGAGGACTCGCATACCCAAGTTGCCACCAGCGACCTGTAACCAACAAAAACAATCGTGTTACAAGCATAGAAGAGGGAAAACCCTTCAAGTAAGTGTACCATTGTGTGCGGAGAACAAAAAACAAGAAAATACCTGAGCAAACGGAGCCGAAGTTAACCATAGCGACGTCCCAGACGAATTGAATGGTTGTAGACCGAAGGAGCCAGGAGGGTAAGTCACGGTAAAAGAAGCTGAATAAAATTGAAGCAGGGACAAGAGGTAATACCTGTTTCCAACGACAAACGACCACCAAAGTGGTCTTGTGCTCAGGACAAACACCAATGCCGCAGAATGAGAACCCAGAACAACAGTAAACGTGAAGATTGAACTGGATTCGGGCAAAGAAACAACAGGAGTTCAGGAAGTATAACAAAGTCATAGAAAACATCCAGAATCTACCATAAAACCCTGACCAAACTATGAAGGCGTGCTCGCAGACCATCAACAAGCTACAGTGAGC
>APFE031524375.1:62817-73400 GCA_000404065.3 Pinus taeda
AATTATACTTAAATCTTTATCATATTTTTAAAATTAAAATTTTGATTTTTTAAATGAATTTTTTTTATTAATCACGATTAATATAATGTAGTTAGCGTTCTCCCATCTTCGTAATCTTTTGATTGACGGCCTTGGTATCGAGATCGAAGTCTATCGAAAAAAACTATGTTTAAACTACGCCTTAACAAAGCCCCTCTATTAGTACAAAACTGCATTTTAACAGGACTTTATTGAACAGGACTAGATAGGGGACAAGTATGGCACTAAACAAATAGATATTAAAGTGCCAAGAACACGTGGACAACCTCTTCTAAAAAGCGTTTCCATCTCTGGGACCAAAATTGCTTGGGAAGACCGTAAATTTCAATATATAATGCGATGGGAAAGCTGCTATCAATACCTAGTCGTATATTGATAAAAGTCTATCGAAAAAAACTATGTTTAAACTGCATTTTAACAAAACTGCATTTTAATTCTGAAAAGCCTTTGCATCTCTGGGAAATTGGCGGGAAAACCGTAAATTTCAATATATAATGCGATGGGAAAGTTGCTATCAATACCTAGTCGTATATTGATAAAAGTGCCCAGTACGTTCGAATCCCGCGCGTCTAAGTCAATGGATAAAAAAGCCAAGTTCGATAAAGTTTTGGCAGTTAAAATCACATCACGTAAAAAGACACGAAGGACTTATTCAACCGCTATGGAAAATTTAAAAAGTAAAATAAATAACTGAGATTCAGAAAATGAAACAGAATTTAAGTTTCAGTTTAATCTCAGATTTTAAGTTGAATCTAACTCAGCAACTTTTTTTTAGATAAATAAGAGTATGCATATAATGATATGCTTGTACTAAAAAGTTATATATAAATAAATAAATAAAAATAAAGTAAAATAAAATATTAATAAATTTTTACTTAAACCATTGAAATTTAGGAGATGAACTAGAACTTAAGTTTCAAGTTAATCTAATTTAAGCACCTTTTCTTACATAAAAAAGAATGTCATATGATAATATAAATAGAACCCGGAATGTCATATGATAATATAAATAGAACTTTATCAAAATAAAATAAAAATAAAAAATAATTTAATAAAATAACTAAAATTTAAATAATTCTGTAAAATACATATACATGAAAACTTTGACACTGATACTTCGCTCTTTACATTTTATTCATAATAGTTCAGATTCAATAATTTACCGAAAAATCACCTACATAGCATTATTTAGATCCAATCATTTACGGTCTAGACGACTTTAAGAATTGCAAGATTAAATTTAAACCAAGTTAAGATCTCTGTAAATCAGTCGATCCTAATTTATTTTGTTTGGAAACAAAGGTATTGTTTGGAAACAAGGGTGACCAGATTTGTAATTCGTTTGATTGATTATATTTAATTTGGTAAAAAGGGTAACCGGGTTTGTGATATGTTCTATTGAATTTGAATACCAGCAACATCAATCAGAGTCGTGTGGGCCGTATTTTGAATTTCAAGACAAGAATTGAAACCAAGTTTATTTAATTTAACTTCTTGATTTTTCAGAGAATTTGCAAATCACTTTTGATCAAAGAGCTGGCAGATTTCTTTTGAATCTAATAATTTAAAAAATCACACAATAAACCTAAATTGATTTCAGAAAGAATTCAAATCATTCTATCTGCTCTTTTATCATAGTTTCTATATTCACTAAATTACAGCTACATTTTTCAATTTCAAAAATTCTCTATCGCGTAAATTGATAATTGCCATATAATTAAGTATCTAGAAGTTACCTCGAATATAGCTCTATCCCAAGAGTATTCACTCGGCCCTTTCCACACTCTATGTACTCCCAAAGTTGTTGAAAGCAAAAACGAAATTAACCAAGCAATACGGCCTATAAATTTTGAAAATAATTAACCAAATTATAATTGCAATCAGTTTTCATAATGAAATCAATTAGGCATTGCAAATGGTTCATAGAAAAAGTGAAATCAAAAGAAGACCACAAAATGGTTCATAGAAAAAGTGAAATCAAGAGAAGACTTTGTAGTAGTATTCATTTTTTTGCTATGAACCCACTGCCTTCAAAACTAGAAGTGAGAAATGAGAAACAAACCAACAAAGAACTATTAGCGCAGAAACATCTAAAATAACCAATGAACTGATGAAAATAAAAACCAGTGAAATTCAAGATTCCGATTGTTGTTAATATAAAGAAACTACAACTTAAGTTTCCCTCAACTCATCTTTCCAAAGAGGAATCGAGATTGTATCACCCAATTTGATTCACTGAAATAAAGCTTTTCTTCTCTGCTCTACCCTAACTATGTTCTCTGCTCTTCCTTACCTAGGTTACGTACAATGCGGGGCTCTATGCAGACCTCATATGGATTACTAGGTCTTCCGAGCAGTGTCTATCAGAGAGTGGAGACTCAAACACATAACATAGAAAACACTTGGAACTCAGAACCTTGGAACTTGTTTTCATTTGATGACTAAAATAGGTTTTTATACATAGCACAGATATTTCTGGAGTTGATGGGGCAGTGGCTTCTTTAGGAAGCTTTGTTCATTTGTCAAAGATCTCTAGAAACTACATTTAATACATTTGCTGAATTCTAGATGGCGGGTAGTTGGAATTAGCTCCTTCAAACACTCCCCCTTAATTCCAACTATTTAACAAACATACTCTTAATTGATATGTCTGCTGGTCTAAGTCTCAGCTAGGCTTATAATAAAACATTTCATTTTTGCCTTCTTGCGAAAAGGTCCATGCTTCTGCATTAGCTGGTACAGTTTCATCTTTACCTTTCTGGGTTTCCTTATGAAATTCCTTTGCTCCTTGCTTACATACTTAACGTCAACAACCTTTTTCGGATTGGGATGCAATGCAAGATCCCGAACAAGGCAATCTAATTCATGTTCTCCCCACTTTCCATGAGGAGCCAGCAAAGGAGCCACCAAACTGCAGTCATATTTAAACATGAGCGGCCTCCGAAGAACATCCATGGTAGTATCCTCCATAGTAGCAGTCATCTTGAAAGCAGATCCAATAAAACTTCTAACAATTGGGTTATGAGAGAAGCAATTTTTACTCTGAGTGATTTTTTCAACAACATGATCCTCAACAACATGAGTGATTTCTTCCACAACATGATCCTCAGGGAGCTGGCAGATTTCCTTTGAATCTAATAATTTAAAAAATCACACAATAAACCTAAATTGATTTCAGAAAGAATTCAAATCATTCTATCTGCTCTTTTATCATAGTTTCTATATTCACTAAACTAAAAATTTATGGCTACATTTTTCAATTTAAAAAATTCTCTATTGCGTAAACTGATAATTGCCATATAATTAAGTATCTAGAAGCTACCTTGAAGATTGCTCTATCGCAAGAGTATTCACTCGGCCCTTTCCACACTCTATGTACTCCCAAAGTCGTTGAAAGCAAAAAAGTAATTAACCAAGCAATATGGCCTATAAATTTTGAAAATAATTAACCAAATTATAATTGCAATTAGTTTTCATAATGAAATCAATTAGACATTGCAAATGGTTCATAGAAAAAGTGAAATCAAAAGAAGACCACAAAATGGTTCATAGAAAAAGTGAAATCAAGAGAAGACTTTGTAGAAGTATTCATTCAATGCTATGAACCCACTACTCTACCCTCAAAATTGGAAGCGAGAAATGAGAAACAAACCAGCAAAGAACTATTAGTGCAGAAACATCTAAAATAACCAATGAATTGATGAAAATCAAAACCAATGAAATTCAAGATTCCGATTGTTGTTAATATAAAGAAACTACAACTTAAGTTTCCCTCACCTCATCCATCCAAAGAGGAATCGAGATTGTATCACCCAATTCAATTCACCGAAATAAAGCTTTTCTTCTCTGCTCTACCCTAACTCTGTTCTCTGCTCTTCCCTACCTAGGTTACGTACAATGCGGGGCTCTATGCAGACCTCATATGGATTACTAGGTCTTCTGAGGAGTCTCTATCAGAGAGCGGAGACTCAAACACATAACACAGAAAACACTTGGAACTTAGTACCTTGGAACTTGTTTTCATTTGATGACTGAAACAGGTTTTTATACACAACACAGATCTTTCTGGAGTCGATGGGGCGGTGGCTTCTTCAGGAAGCTTTGTCCATTTGTCAAAGATCTCTAGAAACTACATTTAATACATCTGCTGAATTCTAGATGGTGGGTAGTTGGAATTAGCTCCTTCCAACACTCCCCCTTAATTCCAACTATATAACAAACATACTCTTAATTGATATGTCTGTTGGTCTAAGTCTCAGCTAGGCTTACAATAAAACATTTCATTTTTGACTTCTTGCGAAAAGATACATGCTTCTGCGTTAGCTGGTACATTTTCATCTTTACCTTTCTGGGTTTCCTTATGAAATTCCTTTGCTCCTTGCTTACATACTTAACGTCAACAACCTTTCCCGGATTGGGATGCAATGCAAGATCTCGAACAAGGCAATCTAATTCATGTTCTCCCTACTTTCCATGAGGAGCCAGCAAAGGAGCCACCACAATGCAGTCATTTTTGAACATGAGTGGCCTCCGAAGAACATCCATGGTAGTATCCTCCATAGTAGCAGTCATCTTGAAAGCAGATCCAATAAAACTTCTAACAATTGGGTTATGAGTGAAGCAAGTTTTACTCTGAGTGATTTTTTCAACAACATGAGTGATTTCTTCAACAACATTATCCTCGACAACATGAGTGATTTCTTCCACAACATGATTCTCAACATGACATTGTTTGTCCAAGAACTCAAAAATATTGCTAAACCCAAATGGGTTCCTGAGAGAATGATCATCGAAAGGATCATTGTAAAAAAAGTCTAAAAAGATAACATACCAGCTAGGCTTAAATTTTCCTTAAACTCTGACCAGCTTTGACTTCAAAGTAGCACCAGGCTCAGCTCTGCCTCTCACTTTCCGGATGCGCACCACACTTTCGCTGCCCCTCTTCTGATCAGCGTTTTCCAACAACAATTTCACCTTCATAGGTCACGGCGGCCTTATCCAGCACAGGTCACTTTGATGTCCAAGCAAACTTTATAACAACCTCTTCTCAAAGCTCTCCACTTTCTCCACACAATGCAACACTTCTGTGTTGCAAATACAACATCACACCACATGACTAGCACAACTCCAACAGCAAGAAATCAAATCGTCCCGACAGACGCACCATTTACATAGGAACCAAACCAGAACTGGAGGCTTCAAAACCCACAACTTTGGATTTCATATAGTCAATACACACTCACACAATTCAGGCATACACAGAGAGTGAAAAAACTCCTTCAAGTTAAATCTAAACTAAAATATAACCATTGTTTCTGATGATTTCACTAACAGATTAAGCACTATGCATGAAATAAAAGAAAATTTGTAAATCATTGCGCGGACCCACAGAAAGGGCAGAAATTGAATTTTCGTTCCAACAAGGAGGAACAGGACCAACAACGTAGTTTTCCAACAAGGGAATCGCTCTCTGCTCAGCGAACATCTATACCCTTCTCCCAAATCGATTTACACTGTCGCCTCAGCAAACTGCTTTCTTCAGAACGCACCTGCACAAACTTATGCACAACTGCTCTCCACGCTCATCGCACCACAGCTCGTTCTTCTCTGGAACTACGGTCTCCAGGAACACAGTCTTCTCCACACATCAAAACGAACAATGCATGCCAAACACAAGTATCCTCTCAGCTCTCCCTCGGTTTTAGCCGACTGTAGTTTCTCATGGACACGTCATATGCGCCTCTTGAATCACTTAATAAGAAGGGCTCTCCAATCAGTGCCGAAAACATGCAACACTATCTCATAACTCAAGAGAAAAGGGCCTACAATGCCAAATAGCAGCCACAACTTAACGTGCCTCAAGTCCACCTCAGGTCCACTTCAGGTTCACCACACTCCACAACTCAGAAATCAGTGACCACTTCTCATACAACCCTCACTACCAGCACGCCGTTTTCATCAACAAACAAGACACTCGGCTACAGTCTCACCAACACCAGAAAACAGAACTCTGTCGCCCACGCACACGGCTCACCAACATGCCTCTTCAAGCCACACTGCCTCCTCACACGGTGGCAACCACAACGCTCCACCACTTCTACTGCTTCTCCAACACTTCACATAATCGAACTTCAACGCTGCTAAAGCCAATCCAATTCTAGCATCCAAGCTACACGCAGCAATACACCGCAATAACTTGCAAACAAAAAATACGCCAGCACTTGTATTCACAATAGCGCTCCAACCTGCACTCCACACCAGTTTTCACAACACACAGTCAATCTTCTCCTCAACTTAGAGACGGTCCTCCTACATAGCAGCGTCACTTGCACCAACCTCGGCTTCACAAGCATACAGGCTCCACAGATCCTCAACTTGGCCACACCTTTAAAGGGATTCACGAGCAGCTTTACTGAAACAATCCTTCAGCGTGTATTTGCTCCACACCAATAGACCAAATCACTGTCTCACAACTCAAAATCACAGTGATATCTCCACACATGGAGCGTGGGAATATTACTCCTATCCACAATACACAATCAGCAGTGTCTCCAACAAAGGCATCAACCAATGCTCTTTCAATTTCTATGTCCAGTCGCTCCAGCTTACACCACCGAGCCTTCCTTTGGCTCTGATTGTTAACTCCAACTCAGAGCACATAGCTCCAACTCACAACACTCAACCTTACACACGTTCTCTTGCACAAAAAACGCACAAAACACTGATTATCCTTCAGTGCTTTTGAACAACACTCCTGTCCACAACAATGCTACCTCACAACTCCAGCAACTGAACACTGAAGGCTTCTTTCAAATGCTCTATCACAGACCTCAGTCACCACGCTCATGACTCAGTCGTCCACACTAAGTTGTTTCACAGCACTTCACAACTCAACCTCACACCTGCTCTGCGCACAGTAGGACATCAACACTTCTAGACGGTTCTCAAAACACATACACACTACAATTGGCCTTACGCAGTGATTCACCACTCGGCCTCATTCAAGCAGCTCACTTGAGCTCTATCTTCTGGACAATGCTGGACCGCGCACACAGCGCCACAGGGTGACCTCTCACAACTCAAAACAGCGCACACTCCTGACCTCCGATACCATATCAGAGAGCGGAGACTCAAACACATAACACAAAAAACACTTGGAACTTAGAACTTGTTTTCATTTGATGACTGAAACAGGTTTTTATACACAGCACAGGTCTTTTTGGAGTCGATGGGGCAGTGGCTTCTTTAGGAAGCTTTGTCCATTTGTCAAAGATCTATAGAAACTGTATTTAATACATCTGTTGAATTCTAGATGGTGGGTAGTTGGAATTAGCTCCTTCCAACAATCTCACTATCTACGTTACTTTCATTAGAGTCCCAAGCTCCGGTGTGCCGCACATTTTAGGTTCGCTTTTACCCCCCCTTTCTTTTTCAAAACAGAAAAACCAGCTTTCTACATAAGTCTGAGCAGAAACTGTTCTCATACATTTTTTGATGTGTCCTAGAGACGAAAAAAACCAGACCATTCCACAACAAAATCACTGTTTACATATGACCTTCCACTGGGGAGAATGAAGGTTATTGTAGAAACAGAGGACTATAATAAAAATTTACATAGGAAAACAGAGGAAAACAGAGGACAGAGCATTTGGCCATACATCCAGAGAAAGAATTTAGATTTCAAAATTACCCGACCCCTGTAGAATGCTATGTTCAAATAACTGGAAGAAGATCCAATCAGGCTCCTAATAGCATCCATCCACGGTCGATCTGCTTCCACATTTTGGCTCTTATAGATATGGGAAATAGACATGTAATTGAACTCTTTGATTAATTGCATCCATAGCCTATTGAACTAGTGGTTCTATGTGTTTGAATGTTGCAAGCCATACTGGGTAACTGAGACGTCAAGCTACCTTTCTTGCTTTGTGCTTCTGAGACTGGGAATTTGATGATTGGTACAGATGGGCGCAATTCTAGTTGTTGTAGGTAGCTAATGTCGAGGTTTGCGTCATTCTGGTGGGGCGTGTGCTTTAGAACAGAAACGAGTTTCCCTGTGCATTAGTTCCCGTCATTCTGGTGGGGCGTGTGCTTTAGAACAGAAACGAGTTTCCCTCTGCATTAGTTCTGTGGGAGATGGAAGGTAGCCACGATTAAATCTTCATAACATCGGGCAGGCCTACGCTGCAAAGAACAATACCGCATCCTTGGTAGCTACTCAACATTTAAACAGCCAAGGGGCACAACTGCTCTCCCACAAGAACCCTACGGAATCTGCACCTGCAACTGTCTTTGTGCCTCCTTATGGGATTAATGATTGTTTTCCTATTATAAGCTGTTAATTCATTGAGATGAACAGGTTCACATCTGCATAAATTGCTAAGGCATAACGCGGCCTGTATTTTGTCATTGTGTGCTTTGAGTAACACAGCCCGTTGGAACTACGAGAGGGATGAAATTAATCTATAGAGGACGCATCATTCGCATCGGGACCGTATGAATTCTGCGTGATTGACTTCCGGTTCCCCCACTTTCATCACTTGAATCGCCAATAATTACAATTCCAGTCTATTGATTCGCACGGGAAATCCACAAATGGTAATATAGACCACCCTTAACCGGATGATTATCGTATTTGGTTCCTATAATATCTGGAAGAAACACAGGTGCATAAACTATGAACTCCACGAACTACACGATTAATTGCAGAGGGAATCATAATGGACCTCCTTCCCATAGACTTTGGAGTCAGTATCCATCCCCTGCACATGGACATCCATCCATCCAATAGCTCCTTGGAAATGCCGGAGATGGTCTTAAAATCTATAGTATAAGTCATCAGTCCCTGCTTATGCTTGATTTCTTCATAAGCTAATATAGGCGCTAGGTTCATCTCCCTGTTGGTCAACACATGTGATAGCTACCTCCCAAGAAATGATGTTCAACTGAAAGGGATAAAAAAATTGATCATTCGGCGGTTTTGTTCCCTTGGAAAATGGCACGAATTCTTGTTAATGATACACTCTACGATTCGGTCATTTTCTGGGATCACCGATAGCGAAATGCAATCGAAATGGCCATTTGGCTGCAACCGAAAGTTTAGTTAACTAAAGCTTCTATTGGCATAAAATTGCATTTCAGCACAGCTTTATTGAACGAGGCTGGGGGACATGGATCCCATTTCTGAGATAGGGGACAAGCGTCGCTCAGAACACATAGATGTTGAAATGCCAAGAACACATATACACCTTTTTTTGATAGCGTTTCCAACTCCGGGAGCGAAATTGATGGGGGAGACCGAAATTTCAATATATAATGTGATGGGAAAGATGCTAGCAATACCTGATCGAATCTTGATATGAAGGCAGGTTCGAATCCTCCTTGTCTCAGCCACCAATCGAACATTGCCTAATCCTGATCCTAATTCCGAGAGTTGCACTCCTATCTTATATACTAAGCAATTGTATCTTTCTTCTTGTGAATTCGACTAGTCAATTATAGAATTTCTCCTCCACAAGTCCTGCGCCTAATAAAGTCATTATGCTTCAATTTGTGAGTGGAGATTCACCTAAACAGAACGCTTTGGGTGCACCTCAGCATTATGCCATTTCATTTCCCCAGTCTAACAATGTATGTAATTCACTAGAAGACTCTAGGGTCAGAATCGACATTAATAGTTTGGAGCACACCACTCTTTCTGATCAGGTATGCCCCACTCCAATCCATTAACTCATAGCGTGGAGCAGACCACTCTTTCTGATCAGGTATGTCACACTCCGATCGAATAACTCATAGCGTCTCTCTCCCACTAAGGACGGTCATTCCAAGGGTTGGCATTATATAATATTATACTAAAGAGATAAAACAGATTGTATTAATTATTAATAAATTAATAAATATAGATTAATTTCTAAAATGAAATATGCATTATCATAAGAGTACCCTATCACAGGTTAGTATCACTATCATAAATTAATGTTAATTGTATAATTATTTATAAAAGTACTTTAATGAATTGTAAGGATATTTTTTTATAATTTTCTAAGAAAGGACATGAGAATGAAAACGTTGCCTACTAAGTCACAATAAAGTTTTTTTTAAAATGAATGCATTTATGAACATTAAAATAGCCCAAAATCATGTCTAGAGTGATATTGAAGCCTAAACATATTTAGTATAAAAAGTATTAAGAAGAAATTGTGAACCATGACCACCTTGTTGAGTAATGTGATATCTCTTACATTCTATGACATGCTTTTCATAGAAAACTTTAAATATAAAATCCATCTCCTCACCATTCCTACCAGTTATAACCTATTAAGAGTTCATCATTAAAAATATTCTTTTTCTCCAATGCATAGATTTCTCACTCATCAAAGGCATTTTTCTTAGGTTGTTTTTAGTCACTATTAACTTGTTTGTCTAACCTCAAGGGAGGAAACTAGTCCCAAGGCCACTCTCACCTTGAAAAAGGGAGACTAGTCCCACGAGCACTGTACCCTATAAAGAAGAACAACCTAAAAAAATATAACATGATTCATTGG
>APFE031524375.1:74350-88615 GCA_000404065.3 Pinus taeda
AATAGAAATAATTTAATAAAAAAAACTAAAATTTAAATAATTCTGTGCCATAGGTATACATGAAAACATTGACACTGATACTTTGCCTTTTATATTTCACTTATAATAGATTTGTAAGGGCATTATTCAGATACTTTACGACCAGAATGACCTAAACAACTTCAAGAATTAAATCTACATGAACGTAAGATCTCCATAAACCAATCCATCCTAATCTATGAAATTTGATTTTATTTTATTTGGGAACAAGGGTAACTGGATTTATAATTTGTTTGATTGATTTTATTTAATTTGGAAAAATAGGTAACCGAATTTGTAATTCCTTCAATTGAATTTGAATACTAGAGCAACGTTAATCAGAGTCGTGTGGGTCCTATCTTGATTTTCAAGAGAAGACATTGAAACCAAGTTTATTTAATTTAACTTTTTGACAGATATCTTTTGAACAGAGAGTGGGCAAATCTCTTTTAAGTCTAATGATTTAAAAAATTAAATAATAAACTTAAATTTATTTATTGATTTTGGAAAGAATGAAATCATTTTATCTACTCTTTTATCATAGTTTTTATATTCACTTAACTAGAAAATTTAAAAGAACTGCTGCAATTTTCAAGTTCAAAAATTCTAGCTCGCTTAAACTGCTAATTGTCTTGTAACTAAATATCTAGAAGCTACCTCTAATATCTGATAATTGCCATATAATTAAGTATCTAGAAGCTACCTCTAATATCTGATAATTGTCATATAATTAAGTATCTAAAAGCTACCTCTAATATCGCTCCATTGCAAGAGTATTTAGTCGGCTATTTCCACAAGGTCTTCTCCACACTCTATATTCCCAAAGTTGCTGAAAGCAAGAAAGAAATTAACCAACATGGCAAGAGTATTTACTCGGCCCTTTTCACAAAGTCGAGAAAAAAATTAACCAACAAAACAACCTGGCCTATAAATTTTGAAAATAATCAACTAATCACAAACATAGAGGTAAGTACCTTGCAAATGAAGTATTCATTCAGTTCTATGAACCCATCGCTGATAGCCCTCAAAACTATTTACTCGGCTATTTCCACAAGGTCTTCTCCACACTCTATATTCCCAAAGTTGCTGAAAGCATGAAAGAAATTAACCAACATTACAAAAGTATTTACTCGACCCTTTCCACAAAGTCGAAAAAAAAAATTAACCAACAAAACAACCTGCCTATAAATTTCGAAAATAATCAACTAATCACAAACATAGAGGTATTTTTTTTAAAAGGATTTCTGTCTCACACATACACGATCGAAAGATGGAAGCAGGTCTGGGTACATTGAAGTCTAAGGGTATTTTTTTACGGAATACTATTCCTTTTTTGGTTTAATTAGTTCTAGTTTTGAATTATGTTTTTACGGTCTCAAATCATTTTTTTTAGGTGTATGCATGGGATCATTATTTGTCTCAGATCAGTTTACAAATATAAGAAGTATAAAAATATGTTGTAGTGATGGATCCAGGAAGTCAGAAGTATTTTCCTGCTGCTTTGGGAGCCAATTTTTTAGTTTTGATGAGCCAGTTTTTATTTTGATGAGTTCGGCAAAACCGAAAGAAAGCTATGTAAATAAAAACTTCTTTGTAAAATAAACGCGAGTTTGTTTCTATCTAAAAAATATTTACTGGCTCAGCGCATTGCACCCCAGCTCTGCCCTCAAAGCTGAAGCAAGAAATTAACGAAACATTTAAAAATAACCACTGAATTACGGAACTCAAAATCAGAAAAACTAGAAATTCCAAGGGTGGATAACATAAAGAAACTATAGCCCAGATTTCCCTTTAAGGCCATATAACAACTCTTTACTTTCTAACATATTTTATAGGATTAATATTTCCTACATTTAAAAACACCCCTTAAAAGAATAGTACCTCATGCTAATATCAACATTATGAAAGATTTTTTCTCTACATTAAATCCAAAGGAACATCAAAATCTATAACAATTTGCTTATGTCACACCATTTTTGAACAGTTATGATAAATTTACCTTTTTTCTTACCATCTAATAGTAATTATTATGTGAAGACAATATTATACCCTAAGTTAATAGGTTACTCAGGATGTTATATTGCAAAAATGTTTCTAACTTTAATATAAAACAACTCTCTACTTCGACATATTTTATAAAATAGATATTTCTAACCCTTAATGACAAGTCACAAGAATACCTCATGTTAATATCAACATCATAAGTGACCCTAAAACTTTTTTCTATTCTAGAGAGATTTTCTACTTGTATTAACAGAACAAAAATATCATTAACACCTTTGGACTATTAAATATCCACTCATAATTTTTTGTTAATGGTATTACTTATTATAGTATTTTTAATCAAATGTCATAATTATGATAACATGTATTTTAACAAAGAGTGAATTAATTCTTTTATATATAGTATTTTAATCAAATCATCCTTAATAGCTCCCTTTGTGATGCAATAAGAGGGAATTGGAAAGATATTGATTTATAACTTTCTAAGAAAGGACATGAGAATGAGAACATAGCCTATTGAATCACAATTTTCTAATGATATGGACATTAAAATAACTCTGGTGAATCATAGTGACTTCGACAGATTTAATGCTAAATCATGTGTAGAGTGATATTGATGCCTTTAACTTTTTGAAGGCATAACACATTTAATATCAAAGGTATTAAGAAAAAATTGTGACCATGTCCTTCTTGACCAATTATGTGGCAACCTTTACATTCTATGACGTGTTTTAATTAGAAACTTTCAACATAAAATTCATCTCCTCACCATTCCTATCAATTATAACTTATTAAAAGCTCATTGTTAAAAAAATCATTTTCTCCAATGCATAGGTCCCTCACTCATAAAGGGTATTCTTCTTAAAATGCCTCTAGTCATCATTAATCTCACCAATAACTTACATGTTTAACCTTGACTGAGGAGGCTAGTCCCTATAACCACCCTATGAGAAAAAACAACATAAAAAAGTATAACATATTTGCTTTGAATCCAAAGGAGCCCATTGGCTTTTGGAGTCCTAGGGGGAGGAATTGCCCGGACAGTCAAAAGTGGTGGCAAAAAAATTTCAAAAAATCTTGTAGAGGCAATGTTTGAATCGTGTTTTTGATGGTGGAAATGGATTCAGCACCATCAAAAACATCTAGGACACCTAAAATTTTGAAGTTTAACAACTATAACTTGAATTTACAAAAAATTCTCTAAATATTATCAGAATTTCCATAACTTTCTGGGACAACTCCTCCGCCTCATTAGACTACGCATTGGCCTTTTACTTTTCTTGAAAAGATATTCCATTGCTAGTTCTAATTATATCTCTCAAATAATATTTTTTCAAAATGAAATTCATTATTAACTTCTCATTCTCTGAAATCTATATTAGATTTTGGAAAATGTATTTTAATTGAGTACATTAAATTACATTATTAATATTTATATATTTTTAAAAAATTAGATTTACAAACTCAATTTAATACTTAAATATTATTTTAATTTTTATAACACATGGATTTTGATTTTTTAAATAGTTTTCCTTTATCAATCGTGATTACCATTTTGATAACCTCTATTACTATCTTTTAGTTGACGGCCTTGGGTACGGAAAGGAACCCAGGCTCAGACGCGTTAACAAAGCTTCTATTTGCACAAAACCGCATTTTAGCACGACTTTAGACGCGTTAACGGGGCTACATAGGGAACAAGGATCGCTCTAAACGAATAGAGATTATAGTGCCGAGAACAAGTGGACACCACTTCTGAAAATCGTTTGTATCTTCGGGAGCGAAAATGCTGCGGAAGACCGTAAAATTCAATATATAATGCGATGGGAAAGCTTGCTAGCAATACCTGGTCGTATGTTGATGGAAGTTCCGGGTACATTCAAGAAAGAGGTTCGAATCCCAACGGAATAAAAAACCAAGCTCCATAAATCTTAGTGAATTTTTTTCTATTATAGCAGTCAAAATCCTGTAACTTAAAAAGCCTAACGAATGACTTCTTCACCAGCTAGGGAGAATTTACTTATAAAAGTTTAAAAATAAAATTAAAAACTGAGATTCGGAAAATGAAAACTAATATTAATATATATGATATAAGTAACTCAACCACTTCTGCTGTAAAAAAAAAATGGTACTGCATCATAATATAAATAAAATTATATATTAAAAAAAAACTTAAATCAGAAATATTTAATAAAAAAATAAAATCTAAATAATTTTGTAAAATACTTAGACATGAAAATTTTGACACTGATACTTCGCCCTAATATTTCAGATTCAATAATTTACTGAAGAAACAACCTCAACCTCCAGAGTTGTAAGTGTATTATTCAGATACAATCATTTACGGCCAGAATGACCTAAACGACTTTAATAAGTGCAAGATTAAACATACACTAAGGTAAAGGTAAGATCTCCGTAAATCGATGGATCTTAATCTATGGAAATTGATTTTATTTTATTTAGGAACCCGATTTCTAATTCGTTCAATTGAATTTGAATACCAGAGCAACATCAGAGGACATTGAAACCAAGTTTATTTAATTAATTTCTTGATTTTTTAGAGAATCTGCAGATCTCTTTTGATCACAGAGTTGACAAATCTCTTTTGAATCTAATGATTTAAAAAATCACATATATCTAAATTTATTTATTAATTTTAGAAAAAATTCAAATCATTCTATTTACTCTTTTATCATAATTTTATATTTTCAAATAAAAAAATTTCTCTCAAAATTAAGTATCTAGAAGCTACCTTAAAAGTGGCTCCATTGCAAGAGTATTCCCTCGGCACTTTCCACAAAGTCCTTTCCGTACTCTATGTACTCCCAAAGTTGCTGAAAGCAAGAAAAAAATTAACCAACCAACATGGCCTATAATTTTTTAAAATAATTAAAGAACCAGAAACCTATAATATAATTGCAATCGGTATTCATTAAAAAAATTCAACTAGATATGGCAATTGGTTCATAAAAAAGGTGAAATCAAGAGAAAACCACAAATAATCCAACCGTGACTCTGTAGAAGCATTCATTCAGTGCTATGAACCCACTCTGCCCTCAAAACTGGAAGCGAGAAATTAGAAACAACCCAGCAAAAAAACAAATATCCCATGAATTGTTGAAAACCAAAACCAGTGAAATTAAATAATCAAGAGGTACCTTCTAAACATGACTCTGTAAAAGTATTCATTCAGTGCTATGAACCCACCGCTCTGCCCTCAAAACTGGAAGCGAGAAATTAGAAACAAACCAGAAAAAACAAATATCCAATGAACGGTTGAAAACCAAAACCAGTGAAATTAAAGATTCGGATAGTCATTAATTATAAAGAAAGTACAACTTAAGTTTCCCTCACCTCATCCATCCAAAGAGAAATCGAGATTGTGTCGCCCAATTCTATTCACTGAAATAAAGCTTTTCTTCTTGCTCTGCCCTCGGGTCGTTAATTTAGTTAATTTATATACAGACCACACCTAAACACAATACGCACATACAATACAAACAAACACAGAAACCGCATAGATAGACATAAACAAAGTCCCTGAAAGCAAGAAGAGAAATTAATAAAGCCAGCACCATAGCCTAAAAATTTTGAAAATAATTAATAAACGAAAAACAGAAATCAAATTTGGAAAACAATTAATAAGCGAAAAACAGAAATCAAATGGATAGAAGAACACAAATAATCACAACCCAGTAAGTACCCTGCAAATATGACTGTGTAGAATTATTCACTCGGCGCTTTGCACCCAGCCCTCTGCCCTCAAAGCTGCTTTGAAGCAAGAAATTGAAATCAAACAAACAAGGAGCCATTAGTGCAGAAACATCTAAAATAATCAGTAAATTACTGAAAACCAAAACCATAGAAATTAGAAATTCCGTTTGCTGTAAATATAAAGAAAATAGAACTAAGATTTCCCTCACCTTATCCATCGATCTAGAAAAGGAATGGCGATTGTGTCGGCAACTTTGGTTTACCCAAATAAATTTTCCCTTCTCTACTCTGCGCTCACTAGCCCTTGGTGGTTAGTCTACACACAATTAACAAACCAGAAACCTATTGCAATTGTCAGTCATAAAGAAATCAAATCGACAGAAGACTACCCATAATCAAAGCCCTGGGTAGATAATTTGCCAATATGACTGTGTAGAAGTATTCACTTGGCCCTTTGCAACCAACCCTCTACCTTCAAAGCTGGAAGCAAGAAATTAAAAACAAACAAAAAACAATGAGTACCTGGAACATTTAAAAGTAACCAATGAATTACTGATACGAAAATAAGAGAAATTAAAGATTCCAATGGCTGTTAATATAAAGAAATTACAATGCAGATTTCCCTCACCTCAAACATCCAGCCATAAGAGGAAGGGAGATAACATAACATTTAAAAATAATGAAATCAAAATCAGAGAAATTAACTCAAGTCAATTTCAGCTTAGAATTATTACTCGACATCCTTCGCGTCCTTCCATTCTCCTACTTGTATAGGAATGGTGCGTCATTGAGACACTGAAGTTCACTTTCAAAAAACGATCATACCTCAATTCATTGAAGATTATGATCTTTGAACATTTTAACAAAGAGGTTAGTTTCAAATTTGTGTTGGGACGCTTTAGCCTTGAGTTTAAATTGTTATATTTTAATTAAAAATAATTAATGATTTAGGCTTAAAAATATAATAACTATATTATATTTTGTAAAAAATGTATTTTAACGACTTAATTATATTATTATTAATGTTTATTTCAATAAAAATATATAATTATTATTATTATTATTATTTAAACCAATTTACTTTAATATTTATTATAATTATAAAAATTGAAATTTTGTTTTTTAAAATAATTTTCCTCTATCAATCATGATTTCCAATCATTTAATTAACGCTTTCCGGTCATCATAGTTTTTATTATTAATTAACGCATTTCGGTCATCATAGTTTTTATCGCTATTTTTTGACTGATATTAATGTGCCAAGAACACGTGGACCCCTCTTCTGAAAAGCGTTTGCATTGCTGAGAAGACCGTAAACTTCAATATATAATGCGATGGGAAAGCGGCTAGCAATAGCCGGTTGTATTTCGATAAAAGTGCCCCGCACATTCAAGAAGGCAGGTTCGAATACCGCTAGTTTCAGCCCACGAGAAAAACCAATTTGCATCGACCTTACTGAATTTTTTTCTATTACGGGAGTCAAAATCCCATCATCTAAAAAGTCTAAAAGACTTATTCACCAGCCAGAACAGATTTACTTGATTTTTTTATAAATATTCAAAAATAAAATAACCAACCGAAATTTAGAAAATAAACAAAATTTAAGTTTAATTTAATTTAAAATTTTAAAAAATATATATATAATATTATATATAATATATATATATATAAATATAATAATAAAATTTTAAATAAAATTTTTTTCTAAGCCATTGAAATATAGAAAATGAAATAGACCTTACTTAAGTTTCCGTTTAATTTAACTCTACACCTTTTTTCCATGAAATAAAAATGTCCATATGATAAATAAATAAAACTATATAAATAAAAAAAAATTTAAAAAAAAAAACATTTAATAAAAAAACTAAAATTTAAAATAATTCTATAAAATAGATATACATGAAAATTTTGATACTAATACTTCGCCCTTTATATTTCACTCTTAATCTTTCAGATTCAATAATTTATTGTAACGGCATTATTCAAATACAATCATTTAGGTCATTCTAACTTTAAGAATTGCAACATTAAATGTACGCCTATGTAAGAGCTCCGTAAATCGATCGATCCTAATCTATGGAAATTGATTGAATTTCTAAACAAGGGTAACAGGATACATGATTTGTAATTCGTTCGATTGAATTTGAATAACAGAAGAATATCAAACCAAATTTATTTAATTTAATTTCTTGATGAATCTATAGATGTCTTTTGATCAGAGAGTTGGCAGATCTCTTTTGAGTCTAATGATTTAAAAAATCACACAATAAACTTAGATTTATTTATTGATTTTAGAAAGAAATAAATCATTCTATTTGCTATTTTATCATAGTTTTATATTCACTTAACTAGAAATTTAAAAGAATGGCAGCAATTTTCAAGTTCAAAAATTCTCTCCTGTAAACTGATAATTGCCATATAATTAGGTATTTAGAAGCTACCTCAAATATCGCTCCATTGCAAGAGTATTTACTTAGCTCCATTGGAAGAGTATTTACTTGGCACTTTCCGCAAGGTCTTCTTCACATTCTATGTACTCCCAAAGTTACTGAAAACAGGAAACATATAATTAACAAACCAGAAACATATAATTGCAAGTGCAATCGGTATTCATACAGACATCAATTAGAAATAGCAAATGATTCATTAAAAAAAAAGTGAAATCAAGAAAAAAAAACCACAAATAATCACAAACCTTGCAAAAGAAGTATTCATTCAGTGCTATGAATCGACCGCTAATAGCCCTCAAAACTGGAAGCGAGAAATTAGAACCAATGAATTGTTGAAAACCAAAACCGAAACTTAAGTTTCCCTCACCTCATCCATCCAAAGAGGAATCGAGATCGTGTCGCCCAATCGGATTCACCGAAATAAAGCTTTTCTTCTCTGCTCGCCCTCCTGTCGTTAATTTACACACATATACCCATATACAACCAAACAAACACAGAAACCGCATACATCGATAGAAACATAAGTCGCTAAAAGCGAAAAAGGAAATTAACAAAACAGCACCACAGCATATAAATTTTGAAAATAATTAATAAACAAAAAAACAGAACTCAAAAGGATAAATGACCATAAATAATCACAACCCATGTGCAGAATTATTCACTCTGCGCTTTGCACCCAGCCCTCTGCCCTCAAAGCTGCTTTGAAGCAAGAAATTGAAATCAATCAAACAAGGAGCCATTAGTGCAGAAACATCTAAAATAATCAATGAATTACGGAAAACCAAAACCAGAGAAATTAGTGATTCCGTTTGCTGTTAATATAAAGAAATTACAGTTAAGATTTCCCTCACCTTATCCATCAATCTAGAAGAGGAATGGAGATTGTGTCGGCCAATTGGGTTTACCCAAATAAATTTTCCCTTCTCTGCTCTGCGCTGGGTCCTGACTCGTCCTCGGTGGTTAGTTTAAACATAAACACAATATACAAAAAGAAGACCATACACGTAGCTAGAAACAAAGTCTATGAAAGCAAGAAAGAAATTAACAGTTGCAATTGTCCGTCATAAAGAAATCAAATCGACATTGCAATTCTTGTTGATAAAGAAATAAAATCGGCAGAAGACTACCCATAATCACAAGCCCTGGGGTAGATGATTTGCAAGTATGACTTTGTAGAAGTATTCACTTGGCGCTTCGCACCCAACGCTCTACCTTCAAAGCTGGAAGCAACAAATTAAAAACAAACAAAGAACACTGAGTGGCTGAAACATTTAAAAATAACCAATGAAGTACTGAAACGAAAATGAGAGAAATTAAAGATTCCAATTCCTGTTAATATCTTAAAGATATTACAATGCAGATTTCCGTCCCCTCAAACATCCAACCATAAGAGAAAGGGAGATTCCAATTTGGTTCAACGAAATATTTTTTTCATTCTCTGCTCCTCGTTTTTCTTCTCTGCTCTGCCATAACTTTGTTCTTCGCTTTTATTCTCTGCTTCCGGTGGTTAACCATGCTAACATCAACCTACACAGAACAATACTAACACCAACATATACAGACCACACATAAACACAATACAAACACCAACTTACACAGAAAAAAGGGCCAAAACAAAGGAGCCCTCCCACATTAATAGGTTACTCATAATGTTACATTACAAGAAAGTTTCTAGCTTGAATATAAAACAACTTTCCACTTCCCAATATATTTTATGGGATTGGTATTTCTAATACTTAATGACAATACTTAAGAGTATTATACTTCATGTTAGTATCAACATCATAAGTGACTCTAACACCACTAATACATATTTATATAGAGGTTTTCTTCTTTTATTGATAGAGAAAAAAGTATCATAGATTTTAATAAGCAAATCACTTGTGAAGTTTTCATACACCAATTTAGTGTCTAGGTTAGCGGTGACCTTAAAAATAAATTATTATTATTAACACCTTTGGACTACTAAATATATCAACTCATAAATTGTTGTTTATGGTATGACTTTTCTATATGGTATTTAATCCAATGCCATGATTATGATAATATTTATTTTCTAAACATTATGATTTAGAAAATATTAATTTGTTCTTTGAACTAATAATGTTGAAAAATTAATTATAGTTTAAAAAGAAATTATAATTTTTGTATGCCTTCAACATGTTGTCCTCAAACAAATTATAATTATTTATTTTGATGTTTAAATGTCACTTCCTTGTCAAAAGGCCTTTCAAAATTCATCTCTTATAGCTTGTTAAAAGAAGGTGATCAATTGGCATATGCATAAGCGACCAATCAAAATGGATAGGCAGTCACAACCTCCATGCTACCTATGCATCTCCTACCTTAAACCTTGTAATACCCCTGTTGATTTAAGATGTAAATATAAATACTTTGATATTAGGGTCGTGAGCCGTATGTACATAACAATTAGGTTGGTGATCTAGAGTCATTTTTCCACGCCTGCATGCCTATGTGTATGAGTATATGGATTTTGGGGCTAGCTTGCCCATGGACATACATGTCGTTTTGGTAAAGTGGCCAAGGGCCAAGATTGTAAATATTGTACATATGTTTATATTAATAAA
Source organism: Pinus taeda (assembly GCA_000404065.3). NCBI lineage: Eukaryota > Viridiplantae > Streptophyta > Pinopsida > Pinales > Pinaceae > Pinus > Pinus taeda. The sequence goes on from APFE031524375.1 coordinate 85,125, forward strand.
ATAACGGTTGGTTGCAGAGCCCACTCCTTGGAAAAGAGTATGGGGGGAAGTGCAATTCCATAGAAAAGGAAATGGGTGTTGTGTTCGATGTTGGGAAAAGGGCACCTAGGGGCTCATGTGGAATTAGGGAGTTACCACATGGCGGAGAAAGGCCATGCATTATAAAACTGTATGTAAAGGAACATCATTATTATGTTGAAAATAGCAACAAGAAATGCTAAAAATAGAAGTGCTAAAAGTAGCACTGCTATAAATCGCAGTTCGGGTACCGGTGTTGGACATAGCAACAAGGAATGAAAAATGGAAGTGCTAAAAATAGCATTGCAATAAATAGTATTTCAAAATAGATTCCAATTTTAATTAGTCCCTGAACTAAAATTGAGAAGCAAAATTTGAATTTGATCTTAGCAGTTGTTTGTAAAATAATTAATTAATTCACCATGAGTTAACTAGTTGTAGAAAATCAAACATGAAGTTTATGTGGGGACATGCAACAAGTTCTCCATTAATTGAGGAATTTATCCATCAGTTAAAGAGATAAGGATGAGTTGTAATATTGAGTTATAATTAGTTAGCTCAGTCAACTGAGTTAAGTCCACTTAGATTAGTTCCAATAGTTTGTGGAATTAATTTGAGTTCAATTAGTTAATGCATGCATGCATGTAACTGCTGCACTTCAGATAACTAAATATTCTCTCATAAATAACTCATGCATGTCAGTTCAGTCAGAGACCCAGTTGAGATCAGAGGAAGGGACAATGTACTATCAGTTGGAGGATTTTTCCTATTTAGGAAATTCATCCATGTAGAAGGAATTATCTCCTTCATGTTTGTGCAGTTATTTCTGAGCCAAGTGAGCAGTGTAACGTGAGAATTCACACAAGTGGAAGCACTGGACCCCAAGAAAAACTGTGCAAGGAAATAAGAGGCTTGGAGGGCAGAGGAGAAGATTTGGAGAAGCCTTTGACTATCTATGAGCAGTATTGTTTGATTGCAGAGAGAGCAAGATAACTTGAGAGTTGATTCTTTTTGTAACTTGAATATATTTCCACTTGTATGATAATATAGAGATTGGGGTTCTAGGTTGAGGCTTTCCCCGAGTTATTTCTTCTGTGTTCATGTGTGTTTGATTTCTTCTTCATCTGTTATATGTGTTCTATTTGATCTTGCTCATATTCGATTAAGCTTCCGCAAGTTTATTTGTAGAAGTAGATCAAGTATTTTGCTTTAGTATATTGCATTATCAAGTGATCTACAGTGAGAATTTCTACATGGTATCGGAGCTAGCTGATACATAGAGAAATTTCTACATGGTATCAGAGAAAAGGTGATCAAGGTGAAGAACATATACAAGAAGGGAGAAGTTCGAAGTTTGAGGTTCTTGAATATAGAAATCGAGTTCTTATCACATCTCAATTTCACCAATGGCGTTCAACGGTTTAAGACTCGAGTATGCCCTTGATGGAAGCTTGAATTATATAGCCTAGAAGGATTGCGTGGAAGCAGTATTAGAGGATAATGGTCCAAAGGACTTCAATGATCAAGAAGTCCCCAAGCCGATTGATGCTACTCAATTCGCGAAATGGAAGAAATTTGTGGCTAGAGCAAGGAGAATCCTTTTAGAGGCAGTTCGAGACCACATAGTCTCGATCTCCATGGGAAGGAGACATCATTTTCGATGTGGAAAACATTGAAAGATCTATATTAGAACAACAACGATCAGAGGAAGTTGGCGCTGAAAGATAAGCTTCAGAAAATCAAGTGTGAAAAGGGCGACACGATCTCTACATATCTGAACAAGCTCACCACGTGCAGAGATGAGCTTGGAAGTGTAGGGATCACGACAGTTGATGATGACATGGTGAGTCTTACACTCCTCGGTCTTCCTAAGAGCTGGCATAACTACCAAGACTCGGTTAATGGAAGAGAAAAACTGCCAGATTGGGAACGACTTTGGTTGGATCTGATGTAGGAGGAGATAAGAAGGAGCACCAGAGATGGATCCTGATCGAAGCAAGATGATGAGGAAAATATAGCCTTAGCGAGTAAGGGAAAGAAAGGGAAGGAGAAGGATTCTCATCCCAAATCGAGTTCTTCCCATGGTGGGAAGAAGTTCGACAAATCGAAAGTGCGATGCTTTTGTTGTCATGAGGTGGGCCATAAAGCAACAAATTGTCCATTGAAGAAATCCAAGATGGGATCCAAGGAAGGATATGAAGCTGAGGCATTGGCCTCACAGTTCGAGTTGGATTTCACCCTCTTCGCATGCATGGTTTCATTCATGGTGGGATGTCGTTGGTTTCTTGACAGTGGAGCTTCTTTCCACATGACCAGCGACAAGAGTTTGTTCAATACATTTGAGGAGAAAGATCTCTAGATACTCATAGCGATGGGTAATGATGAAAGGTATAGTGTCTCAGGTGTAGGAATGATTGTTTTTCAGAGGGAACATGGAGCTCGCATTACCTTGACCGATGTCAAGTGTGTACCAGGACTGAGGAAAAATTTGGTGTCAAACGCAATGTTGGAAGACAAAGGCTATGATGTAGTCTTCAGTAAGGGAAAGGTTTTCCTTAAACACATCACCACGAGATAGGTGAAGCAAATCGGTTCACGATTCAAGAACCTGTATGCTCTTGAGGTTCAAGATGCATGCAAAGCCTTGAGGAGCAAGGCAACTGATGGAGACTTGGTGGTTGAGAGGGAGAGTACATTACCTTTCAACATGCAGTGCCAGAAGAAGTCTCAGAAAATTGTGGAGGAGCCATAGTTGGTGAAGCAGCTTCAGGAGGTTGCGGAGCAGCCACAACTAGAGAAGCCGAGAGGAGACCAAGTGGAGGCATCCACTCATACAGAGACCTCTAGTAGGGGGAAATTTTGACCCAAGTGGGTAGAGGGATCACATGCATCCATACCTCCAGGTCGGAGGTGGGGCGATGTGGAGTGACAGTCCCAAGAAGGCTGGAATAGGGGTAGGATCATTGAGGTACCCAACCTCTTTAATTATACCTTGCTACGAGAGCTCCGACGAGGAGTAGTCCACAAATTCATCATAAGTTAAGCAGTCCACAAATTCATCATAACACACCAGACTACCACCACGAAAAAAAATCAAAATAAACTCTAATCAAATTGGACCATCCCTTTGTCACTAAAATAGACAGCGAGCGATTCCAACTTTTCTTGGTCTCCCTTTCGATTTATCTCAATAAACAACGTTCATGTTTTAGGAATTCCAAGCTCTAAAGATTTTCGAATTTTTATGAACTCAAGTCAATTTCGCCTGAAAATTATGAATCGCGCATCATTGAGATATTAAAGTTCACTTTCAAAAAATGATAATATCTCAATTCAGTGAAGATTAAGATCTTTCAATCATTTGCATCTCTTTGACGATTTTAACCAAAAAAAAAAAATGTTAGTTCCAAATTTGTGTTATAGAATTTTCAGACACTTTAGACTTAAGTGTTAATTAAGTAGATTTTAAATTA